>JANHFN010015123.1:0-13861 GCA_032468175.1 Toxicocalamus goodenoughensis
GAGTAGAGTAGAGTAGAGTAGAGTAGAGTAGAGTAGAGTAGAGTAGAGTAGAGTAGAGTAGAGTAGAGTAGAATAATGGAACAGAACAGAACAGAACAGAACAGAATAGAATTTGTCTCTGGGTCAGAAGATCACAGTGTACATATAAACAGCAAGTAATAGGCGATAGGTTACAATCATTAATATACAATCATAGTTACAATCATTAATCATAAGTTACAAACAGCAATTGATAAATCATAAGAAAATAATAGGAAAAAATCATTTTAAAAAACCTGAAGAGCACAATTGCATAATTGCACAATCACAATTCTGATTGATGGCACACCCACCAAAAGGGATCAGACCATTTCAACGGGTTTATACACAATTGAGAGAAGTAGCTGCAATCTTGATCTTGCAATCTGCTTCTGTACAGTCAACCTGGATTCCCCTTCCCTTCCCCTCCGCTTCTGCAGCCTCATCCTAAATTAAAGCTCACACCAGTTAATCTTGGAGTTACAATAGAATTACACAACGTCTTCAACAAGGTGGAGAATTGAGGTGTATTCTCAATCAGGTAGTACGTTACTGGGTGGATACCACTTGCTTAAAATGGCTGGGAAGAGAAGGAAGCACTAGTTTTGCAACTGTTTGGAAAGAAGGAGTTATCCCAAGGAAGGAGAATGGACATCCTAAGGGAGAATTACCTTTGAACTACTGGGCAGTACAGGTACAGTGCAACAGTTTGCTTAGTGTATCAGGGTAGTGATTTAGGAGCTGACCAGCTGATGCATTGATGTAATGATTGGAATGGATCAGCAAGGTTTTTGGCTGCTATCACTTTAAGAGCCTGTATAATAATAAGGGACCCTATTAGGGCAAATCTCTGTCTCTGTCTCTCTCTCTCTCCCTCCCTCCCTCCATGTTCTTCCCTGCTATAATTTGCTGATTGTTTGACTTCTGTCTATGTGTATATAATCTTTTGCAGATAAAACCACTATTTATTACAAACCTCTGTTTGCTGTTATTGCTCCTGTCTTGCCTCACATAGTAAAGCCATGCGCACTCTGACACAGTGACCATTCAAACTTACAACAGCACTGGGGAAAAAGGGGGGCTTATGGCCATTTTTCACACTTACTACCATTTGCAGCCTCCCTAAATGGTTCACGTGATCAAAATTCAAATGCTTGGCAACTGGCATGTACTTATGACAGTTGGAGCATCCCACGGTCACGTAATCAATCCCCTCTTGCAACTGTCTGGCAAGCAAAGTCCATGGGGGTCAGTGGTGGTAGGCTACCGGTTTGGCCCGCTTTAGCCGAACTGGTAGCAAAAGTTGCCAGTAGTAAAAAAATAATAATCCTCCAACGATCAGCCGAGAGGAAAACGAAGAGAAAAGGTCAGGATCGGCCCTGCACTTTTCTCTTCTTTATCGTCTCAGCTGATTGGCGCTGCAGGCCTCAGCTGGTGTGGGGAAAGCTGCGCACACATTAGGTGCGCGCACATACGCGCACAATCACCGTACCAGTAGTGGAACAGGTTGGATAGTGCTGCGGATGGGAATTCACTTAACCAACCGTGTTACTAATTTAACAACTGCAGGGATTCGTCTAACAACGGTGGCAGGAAAAGTCTTAAAATGGGGCAAAACTCGCCAAGCAACGTTCTCATGAACCACATAAATGTTGGGCTTGATTGTGATCATACGTCGAAAACTCTAGTAGGCTGTGGCTGATTTTTTACCTCTCTGGTTTTTTCTTTTTACTTTTGAATATAATGCATGCTTGGAGCAGTTGAATTTAAGACGAATAATAGCTCTTCCTTCCTTCCTTCCTTCCTTCCTTCCTTCCTTCCTTCTTTTTTTCCTTTCATTTTTAAAACAAAATGTCTCTTCCTGATCAGAAAGCCACCTCACAACACCTTCTATGAACCTCTCAGGAGAAAAGCAAAGAGAAAATTCAACCAGCATCTCGAGCTTGCAAAACAACAACAAAAAAGCAAAAAGCAACACCAGGGAACTCACCCGATTGGGTTTATCAGCATGTGAAAATGGAGTCAAAGTGATTATCCAGTCTATTTAGCTAATAAGGATAGATCTAAAATTGGCTTCTCCATAATACAGCTTCCTCCTCCAGCTTTGCTTCCAGCTATAACCTCTATGTCGGTTAATGAGTAGGCTTCGGGGGGGTTACAGTGCAAGTATTTAAGGTCCAGGAGAAGAAGTCACATCCCAGTGATGACAAATTGCTCCTTGAAAGATCAGGTGGCAGTTTCATATCTGCATTCTTCCTGCAGACAAATACCAAATTCTCTCAACACACACACACACACACACACACACACACACAGCAATCTGCGTCTATGACAATTCGTCAAGGCCAACTCACCACAGCCAACTTGCTGCAGCCAAGTCACTGGGGGCCAAGAATTATTCTAATATTAAAGAAATGGTGAAATAAAATCATTAATGAAAAGATGCAAAAGGAGGGACAGAATGAAGTGTGAATTTTTAAATATTTATTTTAAATGTAGAGTAGAGTAGGAGAGGAGGGGAAAGAAGAGGAATAGAAGAGAAGAGAAATAGAGTAGAATGCAGTATTCTAAGTGTGGTCTTGCCAAGGCCTTATAAAGTGGTATTAACACTTCACGCATTAATAAATCCCATATAACACTTCTTGACAACATATTCAACAATGTGATTTGTTACATTCCATTACTTCTTCATATGACTTGTTTAAAATACCCCACCTTTCCATCAAATATGAACTTTGGGGAAGCTACAGGTGGCTATTAAAACCATGCCAGCTATTATGAAGCACTGCAGAAAAAAACCAAGGAAGGATACCGAAACATCTTATCCCCAACTGTTCCAAGCATGATGAGAAACATCAAGGAATTCACCTGCAACTGGAATTGAACCAATGATGAAACCAATGAGGAATCGCCAAAGCTGGCCCTTCATGACCTCATTTAGTTTCAACCCATATACTCATTCAAAGTTTCAACCACACTTTAAAAAGTGACATAACTGTTTTTCACACTTTCTCACATAAGAATAGAACAGAACAGAATAATGAAGAATGGAATGGAACAGAATGGAGTGGAGTGGAGCGGAGCGGAGTACAACAGAAGAGAACAGAGTAGAATAATAAAGAATGGAATGGAATGGAATACAATGTAGAGTTTGGAGAATGGAATGGAATAGAATGAAGTAGAGTAGAATAGGAGTAGGAGTAGAATAGAGTAGAGTACAACAAAATAGAACAGAACAGCACAGAATAGAATGAAGAATAGAATGGCATGGAATGGAATGGAATACAGTGTAGAATTTGGAGAATGGAATGGAATGGATAGAATGTAGAATTAATGGAATGGAAGGAAAGAATAGAATAGAATAGAATAGAATAGAATGAACTAGGATAGGATAGGATAGGATAGGATAGGAAAGGATAGGATAGGATAGGATAGGATAGGATTATTTATTGGCCAAATGTGATGGGACACACAAGGAATTTGTCTCAGGCACATAAGCTCTCAGTGTGCATATAAATGACAAAGTGACAGGTCCTAGTTCTTCATCATCATAGTTACAATCACTAATCATAAGTTACAAACAACGATTGATAAATCACAAGACACCAACAGGAGACGATACTAAGAAAGATGAGAAGATGGGAGAATGCTGTGGGAATTAAGTGTTCAGCAGAGTGATGGCATGGGGTTGGGTGTGTGTGTGGAAACAATCTCTATGTCTGGTTGTCCTGACATGCAAACAGATGTTTGTTTGAAAGAGACAGAGAGTATTGGAGCAGCCCGCAGCCCAGGAGCTCAAAGGAAAGAAAAATGCAAACAAGAATTGCTCAGTGTAACATTTCTCCCTTCAACCGTTACTACCCTTCCTTCCAACCTCCTCCAGGCAGCTTCATAAACATTAACAGCCAGCGATGCTAAATGTAATCTGGGAGAATGGGAGGAATTTCAGGTTTGTCCTGGCAACCTCCATCTGGCTGATGGGTGACCCAACCACACAACCCAGCAGTCCCCGTGGCAAAACACCCTGTAAATCAGACTGATAAGGAACCTTAAGGGCCGCAGTAAAAATAACTCAGATATCCAGAATTCTTGTTAAAGCCTTTTGAGCGGCTACAACTAGTACTTTTATCCACAACAAATTAAAGGTTGCTATCCCTCTGGCCACAGTAGATCTCCTAGCCTGAAGAAAAAAAAGAGAGACAGATAGAAGATCTGTCTTGCTTTTATTGATCTTCAGGAAGCAGCCCGAGGGGAATTTTTTTTCCAGTTGAAAACGTGGAATAAAAAATGTCCTGGGCCAATATTATAGAAAAGGTATAGACCACAAGTCAATTTTCCTTCCAATTTTCGTGCACATCCAAAAGAGATTTCCACCTATTCAATTCGAATTGAGATTGATTGGGACGATCAAAGATCAATCGTATTACTAATCACTGCCAAATAAACGCTTGCAATTGGACGCAGAACTTTCAAAAGTCAAAACGGATGGAACAAAATTGGAAGAGGGAAGAGATACCTATGGATGAGAACGTGATTAGGGAAAAATTAAGGGGCGTGCATAAGTGCACCATCCTGCCCACCGTCCCTGTCCTATTGTCCCCATTTATTCCTACCTATTTCCTGCATTCTTACTCATGTTTACACTTATACCTATTATCTTGTAAGCGATTGACAAATCAAATCAAATCAATCAATAAATCAATAAATGTGAGAATGTGCAGAAATGAATAGATTAATACTAGCAATGAAGGAGAAAGAGCAAACTGGATACTATATGGCATGGAAACTGTTTTACCAATGGTTAAATAATAAAAATGGAAACAAAACAACACAGCCTCAGAGGAATTAGTAATTCAAAAAATTCTAGATTGTGCTGAAATGGATACATTGATGTTAAAATTAAAAGATAAAGAAGAGTCAGGGTATTACGAAATTTGGGATAATTGGTATAAATGGTCGAACAATAAAAATAAATATAACAGAGATTAGAAAATTATAGATAAATGTATATGAATGTATGTAAATGTAGATATTTACATGAGATTACTTTATATAATAATGATGGCACAGCACTGTTAATATTAAGGTTAAAATGTGTAAAAGTTGAAAAAGAACAATAAAAATTATTGGGGGGAAATAAATAAATAATAAAAATGGGAATTAAAAATGGAAACAGAGATGCATGAAAAGAGATAAGTAAATATGTTGAATATTAGTATGCTAATAGTGTAGAATTAATAGGTGAAATATTATTTATGGTAAAGATTGCAGAATCAATATTAATTTAATGAAGAGTAATTTTGATTATGGTTTAACAAAGGTATTTGTACCCAGACAACACACTGTTCAACTGAAGAGGGAATGGTTACATTAAAAATAAATTTTAAAAAATATTATATATAAAAAAAAGAGTCAATGGATGATGAATTAGGTGCTAAAGCCACTGGCATTTCCAGACTGCCATGATTTCTCTTCAGAGCTGATCATGGTTAGCTTCCCCAGGGCCACGACAAACCCTGATAAAACCAACTACGAACCAATTATGACTCTCCGGAGCTGGGCCATCAGAGGAAGCAAACGTAGTTTCATCCGACTCACCGTTTAATTTCCTTCTGTCTATCTTTCTCCCCAAAAAAATTTGATTTCCCCACATCTTAGCATTTGCTATAGGGGAGAGCTGCAAAACGTATAGAGATAGTCCTCAACTTACAACACTTTGTTCGAAGATACAATAGCACTGAATAGAGTAGCTTAGGACTGTTTGTTCACACTTACGGCTGTGGGAGCATCTGCCACGCTCATCTGGTTCGTATTTATGATGGTGTCCTGGGAGGTCATGTGATCCCCTTTATGACAAGCCAAGCCCCCAGTCACATGTTCAAAAGTCATACATGACTCACATTTACAACCATTGCCACATCCCAAGGTCACATGATCCCCCTTTTGCAACCTTTTAACTAGATGTTATTCCCAAGATCATGAAACCGACTCCTCATCCCGATAAAACTCCTTTTATTTAGGTCAAAGGGAATTCCTCTCCAGCAAAATCCTAGCCAACAGTCTTTCAAGAGATTCCACAACTATAGACCTTTATCAGGCTTGAAAAGTTGCCAGGCCAATAGCTTCCAAATGCCACGCTGTAGCAGCAATTACTTGGCAAGAAGTCAGGAACAGATCTTCACCCTCATAAACTAAACTAATTGTCTCCTGCAAATCCCACTCCCGTTTTGCTCCTCTTTATTCCCTATGGGAGGGGCTGTTCACTATCCACCTGAACCTTTACTCCTGAGTCGACCTTTGTTCCTTAGCTGTTCCCTTCTCCTGGCAGTTCTGCGCATGCACACACTGGGAACAGGCTCCAGCTGTTCTTCTACCCCACTAATCTACGACTCTAAAGACAGCTGATAACAGCCAGACAGTGGCTCCATCTCTGCCTCCAACACAGAGCCCTCGTCTTCCCCAGACTCCAGAATTGGCCCATTATTCCTCCCCAATCTTGTCACTGTCCGAGTCTGCCACCAGCTCCGCTGGCTGCTGGCAGGCCACAACACCAGCAAAGTAAATGGGGGAAAACAGATTCATTTAACAACTGGGTTACTAACTTATCCACTGCAGTGATTCACTTAACAGCTGTGGCCAGAAAGGTTGTAAAAGGGGGGGAAAACCCACTTAACAAATGTCTCCCTTAACGACAGAAATTGGCTGCTCAGAATCTGGTCATAAGTTGAGGACTAGATTCTGCCTGGTTAAATGCACCCAAATCTACAAAATTCTATTGTCCATGTCACATTTTCCCACCCCCCTGGTTCTACCCTCCAAACTAGATCCATATTTATTTATTTCTGAGAAAGGTGTTTAAATCACCACCCTCTGTCAAGTTTCTGGGTAGCACCTAACCCAAGTTGACCCAATAAGATGTTGGTGAGTTTATTGCCACTAAAGCAGGCTTGCTTTGGGTGAATTTCTCCTTCTGTCCAATGGTTACACCAACTGGTGTAACAACTGGCTTGGTGAGTGCATGCTTCGCGAAACAACCAGTTCGCCCAAACCAGTCTGTACCGGCTAAATCCCACCCCTGCTTCTGTCCCATAATTTCATATCTGCAGAGTCCAAAACCACAATTCCCGAGAAACAGAATCCAATAACTCTGAGCCTTGGAAAAAAATCTCAGATCAAAGATCAAAGCCGAGAGATGACCAACCCATCACCAAGAACACTAAACTTCACTCAGACAAGCGTCGGTTGTTTTTCTTACCTCAAATATGTTGGATGTCTCAGTAGGATACTGATGGGAGATGATTTCGGATTGGTCATTGTACCACTTCAGCCCACCCAGGAACCCGTTGTCATCCAGATCATTCACGTCTAATTCGGAGAGATCGAGTTCTGGGAGATCTGGGCAGAGAGGTTGGTCTTCCCCGACTAAAGCAGCACACTGCGGAGAAGCAGAAAGAAGAAGAGAAAGAAGAGAAAGCTGAGAAGGGTGACAGAAGGATAACTACCTCTCTGCTAATTCCCTTCCCTCACCTGATAAATCAAGCAGAGTTGGCTGTACAGATAAGTCCTCAAGTTCATTTAGTGACTGTGCCAAGTTACAACAGCATTGAAAAAAAGGGACCGATGAATGTTTTTCACATGTACAACTGCTGCAATATACAAAATTGGACACTTAGCGAATGACTCGTATTTATGATGGAGTGTCCCAGGGTCACGTGATGCCCTTTTGTGACCCTCTAACAAGCCAAGCCCATGAGGGTTCACTTAATGACCAGGTTACCAACTTATCAACTGCAGTGATTCACTTAACAACTGTGGCAAGGAGTGTCATGAAATGGGGCAAAACTGATTTAATGAATGTCTCACTTCATAACCCTTATTTTTTGGTTGCTTCCATCCATCCATCCACCCACCATTCAACCAACCAATCAACTATCTAACCAACTATCCAACCAACCATCCAACCAACCAACCATCCAACCAACCATCTAACCAACCATCCATCTATCCATCCAATCATCCAACCATCCATCTATCCATCCATCCATCCAACCAACCATCCATCCATCCATCCAATCAATCATCCAACCAACCATCTAACCAACCAACCAACCAACCAACCGCAGTCTTTGAACGAGAGAACTAGATAGAATGTTATGCCATGTTCCACCCTCCCTCCCTTCTTCCTCCAAACCAGATACTAGCAGGAGAGCACACGGATGACACTGGAGTCTGTCTTTTCAACAGCAGCTGTCCATCTCGAGTCATAACTGACTCATGCACGAAAGGAAGCAGCATCTAAAATGTCACCAGGGCAACCCCGGCTCCCACCTTTTCCCTTCTTCTGCCAATCAAATCCAAAATTATTACACCCAACACACATAAGAGCAAGCTTCCGCAGCTAAGCCACACCTTGCTCACAATAAACAGGTGCTGAAATACGTTCATGGCACGAGAAAGCAGAGCACCTGCCAAATAATGACCCAATATCTATAAGCGTTACTTTCCATTTATGGAATCCTCCCAATCTAGATCAGCTGTACTTATAGGGCCACTAGACGCCTGCTGATGGACAGCTGGTTTCCAGCCAAACTTACTGGGATCATTAATTGGGGATTATTTTATATATATATATATATAGCTTGCTCCTCTCTTAAGGATAGAATTACTTCCTCATATTAAAAATAGCTAGAGGTGACTGATCAATTCTATTAGTCTTTTACCAATAGGGAACCAGACCCAGATGACGAACTGGTTGGCATCAAGGACTAAAAACCAATTCCAAGATTTGAAGGGGCAAGAATCCAATTCTTCTCCCACCACCTCCAGGCAGTTTCTGCATTTAATATTCTCCTCGTCTGCACCTGCCTTCTTTGGGCCAGGTAGAAACCACAGGTAGATATGAATTGCAACAACCATGACCATGAGATTTACACAATGCATTAGAATTTGTGGCACATATAGCATTTGTGTACTGTGTTTCCCTGAAAATAAGACCCTGTCTTATATACCTTTTTGCCACCAAAAAAGTCACCAGGTCTTATTTTCGGGGGATATCATCCACTGACTAACCTCACTTGTGCGTGAACTGCCGGCCTCCTTTTCACTGTCAGAGGCCTTTAGGAACTTCTTCTTCTGTGGCTGGCAAGGCTTCCCTGAAGGCCTCTGCAGTGGATAAGAGAGCTCTGGATCAATCCAGAGCTTTGTTCTCAGCTCCAGTGTCCTTCAGGAAAGCCTTGCCAGCCTTGCTGGCTGCAGAAGAAATGGACCGGCCAGGCAGGTATCGGGGTGTGTGAGGCCTGGCTACAACTGTCCGAAGGTAAGTAGTAGGGCAGCTCCACCTCCCCTCCCATCCTCACCCTAGCTTAATTTTTACCTGTGCACTCTGGAGTGGGCGGGATCTTAATTAGGATTTATTTTGGGGGTGGGGCACACATGTAAAAATCAACCTAGGACTTACTTTCAGGGTAGGTCATATTTTCGGGGAAACAAAGTATGTATTCCAAAGTAAGATCACACCTGGAATATTTGCGTCCTGTTTTGGTCGCTATGATTAAAAAAAATGTTGAGACACTGGGAAGAGTGCAGAGTAGAGCAACGAAGAAGATTAGGGGACTGGAAGCTTTATTCTGTGGTTATTTGAGGGGACGGGAATAGCAGATAAAATGCAAATGGTTGAGTTAGGATCACGATCAGATTTCAGGGGCCTCAGATGGCAAAGATATGTTTTTTTCTCATGTCCTAGTCTTCCTCCATGCTCTTGTGTGAAGTCAACTAAGGTGGACTTAGCTCTCCCAACTCATGCATGTACCAGCCTATGATCTAAGCCAGGGATCTCCACACTTGGCAACTTTGAGATGTGTGGACTTCAACTCCCAGAATTCCCCAGCCAGCATGGCTGGCTGGGGAATTCTGGGAGATGAAGTCCACAAGTCTTACGTTGCCAAGTTTAGAGACCTCTGACCTAAGCAGAGGTTTCTTTCTGAAGTTGGAGGAGGAGTAAACTTTCTACTAACATTTAAAATACAGGTGGACCTGAACAAATGAGCCCAAAATTTCGGCTGCTAAGTGAAACATTGGTTCAGTGAATTTTGCTCTATTTTACAGCCCTTTCTTGACGCATCATTAAGTGAATCACTGCCATTGTTCAGTTACTACCACCGTTGTTAAGTGAATCCAGTTTCCCCACTGACTTTGCTTGTCAGAAGGTTAAAGAAGGGGGATCACCTGACCCCACTCCCAGCCCAACCCCGGGTCATGGCAAACCATCATGGATGCTGAGCATCCAAATTTTGACATGGGGATGCTGCAAATTGTTGTTAAGTGTGAGAAATGTCCACAAGTCCCCTTTGTTCAATAACATTGTAACTTTGAATGGACACTAAATGAACTGCTGAAAGTACACTCTTGGAGGGAGCGGGATAGAGTTGGAGTTGCTGCATATCTCACTGCAATTGCAATGTTTGAACCGAGGAAAGAATTCAACACCCAACCGATTATTAAAGGTAAAAGGTAAAAGTTCCCTTCCTTGCACATCCGTGCTCGTCATTTCCGGCTCTAGGGGGCGCTGCTCCTCTCCATTGTAAAGCCAAAGAAGAGCCAGCGCTGTCCGAAGACATCTCCATGGTCATGTGACCGGCAGGACTAAACACCAAAGGCACACGGAACACCGTTACCTTCCCCCCAAAGGGGTCCCTATTTTTCTATTTGCATTTTTTACGTAGTTTTGAACTGCTAGGGCAGCAGAAGCTGGGACAAGGAATGGGAGCTTACTCCATGACACAGCACTGGAGATTCGAACCGCTGAACCACTGACCTTTCTGTTCAACGAGCTCCACGTTTTAGCCACTGAGCCACCGTGTCCGTTCATTAGACTAGACATACATGACGTCTCTGTGGTCATGTGGCCAGCATGACTAAATACCAAAGGTGCACAGAACACTTCCCACCAAAGGGTCCCTATTTTTCTACTTGCATTTTTTACGTGCTTTTAAACTGCTAGGTTGGCAGAAGCTGGGACAAGTAACGGTGCTCACTCCATGATGCGGCGCTGGGGATTTGAACCGCTAAACCGCTGACCTTTCTGATCGAAGAGCTCCGCATTTTAGTCCCTGAGCCACCGCATCCCTAACCAATTATTAAGGAACTGCAATTTTGAAGCCAACATTCCTTGGCCAGAGTATCCCATACAAAGCAGGTAAACAGATCACAGAGTAGAAGAGGAAGGCTTGGGTATAATAGCTCTTTTATTCTGATCCTTCCGGGGTGTAAGTGGTTAATCACTCTGGGGTTACTTGAGGTATCAATGTACTTCTTGATAGATCTTGTTTGAAGGGACCAAAAATAAAAAAGGGATTTATCGATGTTACATAGTCTTGGTGGACTCATAGAAAAAATATCGTTCTCTTCGTGCACAAATAAAATAGCTGCTCAGAGGAAAATCTGTCATTTAAAAGTCTTTGAGCTCTTCTCCAGGTTGGCATTGTGGAAGTCAAAAGCTTAAGACCCAGGGGGGGATGCAAAAGAGCCTGCCAGGTTGTTTACCATCTCCCTTCCCTCTCCTTCCTCCTCCTCCTCCTCTTTTTTTTTCTTCTTCTTCTTCCTTTTCTTTTTCTCTTCTTCCTCTTCCTTTTCTTCTTCTTCCTCCCCCTCTTCCTCTTCTTTTCCTCTTCCTCTTCCTTCCTTCTTTTTCTCCTCTTCCTCCTCTTTCTCTTTTTCCTCTTCTTCTTCCTCCATTTCTTCTTCTTTCTCCACATCCTCCTCCTCTTTTCTTCTTTTCCTTTCTTCCTCTCTTCCGTCCTCCTTCTTCTCTTCCTCTTTTCCTCTTCCTCTTCCTCTTCTGCTTCTTCCTCACTTCTTCCTCTTTCTCGTTTTCCTCTTCCTCACCTCTTTCTCTTCCTTTTCTTCTTCCTCTTCCCCCTTTCTCTTCTTTTCCTCCTCCTCCTCCTCTACTACTACTAGTACTACTGCTACTTCTCCTCCTCCTCCTCCTCCTTCTCTTCCTCCTGCTGCTGCTGCTCCTCCTCCTCCCTGTTTGTAAATTCATCTCTTTTTTCTGTCTAAAGTGGCTGCAATCTCAGAAAACACACACACACACACATACCACACACATACCAGAAAAAATGTCCTGCAGAGGCCATTTTGAAGCCAAGTAAGAAATAACTATGTAGTAATAACATTCCTGATGGTGGGCTTGTGAAATAGACAACCACTCCGTTTGGATTTTCATTTAGGTTGATCAACTACAGCTTCACTTGTAACAACAACAGTGGGGGGAACCCCACTGGTGGACGAGGGAGAGTTAGGGACCAGGGGAGGGAGAGATCCAAGAGAAGCCCAAGTGAAAGAGGGGAGGAGGGGGGGGAAAAACCCACCTCATCAGTTCTTGTCCATGTTGACATGGTAATAAAATTAATCCCCCTGGATAGAGAGGGCCTGGCAGTTGTGACTCCAGGCACATTAGGAGCAAGTGTTCCTGTTATTAGTTTAGCTTTGGCCTTTGGGGGATGCCAGGATGGACATGCTAAGTCTTTAACTGTCCTCATTTGACTTGGAGATAGTTGGCATTCGCTTCTCTCTCCCCCTCCTTTCCTTTTGCTTCTCTCTCTCTCTCTCTCTCTCTCCTTCTTTCCCCTCTCCTTCCTTTCTCTTCTTCTCTCTGCCTCCTCTCTGCTTCTCTTCTCTTCCTCTCTCCTCTTTCTTCTTCTCTCTCTCCTCCTCCTCCTCTCCTTTTCTCTCTTTCTCTCTCCTCTCTCTCTTCTTTTGCTCCTCTCCTTCTCTCTTTCTCTCTTCTTCTCCCATCTTTCATTTTCTCTCTCTCTGCTTCTCTGTCTGCCTCTTTTCTCTCTCCTTCTCTCCTTCTTTCTCCTCTCTCTCTCCTTCCCATCTCCTTTTCTCTCTCTCTTCTCTCTCTCTGCCTCCTCTCTGCTTCTCTCTCTTCTTCTCTTTCTCTCTCCTCTTTCTTCTTCTCTCTCTTCTCCTCCTCTCCTTTTCTCTCTCCTCTCTTCTTTTGCCCCCTCCTTCTCGCTTTCTCTCTCCTTCTCCCATCTCTACTTTTCTCTCTCTCTGCTTCTCTCTCTGCCTTTTCTCTCTCTTCTCTCTCCTCTTTCTTCTCTTTCTTCTTCTTCTTATTCTCTCTCTCTTTCTCCATCTGTCTGTCTGTCTGTCTGTCTGTCTCTCTCTCTCTCTCTCTCTCTCTCACACACACACACACACACAGATACACCTCTGCACCTGCACTCCCTCCCTTTCCCAGCTTCCAGCCTAGGGCTTCCCAACTATACTCTTCATTCCCTAGGAGGTTTTGGGGGACACCAAGAGACCCTTCTCTCTGCAATGGCTCTCTGTCTTGGGACTTTCCATCAAGCCCTTTCCCCTCCCTTCCCCAGGGCCATCCTCCCTCCCACCTTCCACCTCTCGGGGCTTAGTGAAAAAGTGAGCAATAAATGAGCCTCTCTGTTAATGAATCTCCCACAATTAAGCCTACTCCCCTCCCCCCATAACCTTTAAGGAGGCTCCAGTGCCTTTGAAGGGATTTTTTTTAAAAAATAAAACGATTTGGGGAAGAGCCTGCCTGCCCCCCCCTTCTCTCTCTCTCTCTCTCTCTGTGAGGGGGAAAGGCAGGCTAATTCCTGCTTATTAATAATCTGTATTTAAGGAGGAGGTTGTATAAAATAGGGCGAGGAGGGCATAACTCCTTTGCCATATTCGCAGCCTCCTTGGATATTCTTAAAACCCTCCGGGGATGTTGGGGTATGCCACCCTGAGACCGACACACACACACACACACACACACACACACACACACACACACACACACACACACACACACACACACACACACACA
>JANHFN010015154.1:0-13859 GCA_032468175.1 Toxicocalamus goodenoughensis
AACTTTCACTTCTTATCTTCCTCCTGCACTTTCTTTTCTGGTTGAGTGCTTCTTTGAGGTGGCCATTTCTGACCACCACTCCTACTGCCTTTGGGAAAGGGAGTTTGACCAGCTAAGGAGGAGAGATGCGGTTCTCCTCGACCCTGCTGGCGATCTCCCCCTTCTTCACCACCTCTACAGGGTGGCTTAGCCCCGAAGCCAGCTGGCTCGGGGTGGTCCAGCGGCGAGCCCAGGCAGAAACCGTGCATGATTGCGGATTCCTGCCTGCCACCGAAGCCCTGCAAATCGGAAGTCGGGAATAACATCAAATCTTAACTGATCTGTTAACAAAGGTTTCACTGGAGTCCCATATTTAATTCAAGGAGACTGCAACAATAGCTGGGAAACCTATATAGCAATTTTACTATATTTTATAGACTGTCAAGTAATATCAATATGACCAATTATATGGACAAATAGTTTAATGTGTTTCTTATTTTAAATACAATAGTATGCTTGATTTCTTGAAAGGAATCCAACTTCCACATCTATCCTTTCTCTCTATATATATATTATATGATTTGATATCATTATTCAGCTTCTCCTAAGTGAAATAATCACCAACTTAAAACCAAACTTTGAACAAAGATGATATGGAGATGAAAGAATATCTTACTACCAAATATTCTGCACCATTGAGAAACAGATAGCAAAAGTCTTCAGTGAATTAAGAAAGTCTAGTATCTTTTACCAGTTGGCCTGGAATCTTCCCACTGACATTTCTAGCAGAACTGATGAACATTGAAACAATTGCTTCAACAAATATTTATGGAGATTCTCAGTCATCCAAGTCATGGTTGCCCATGGTTGCTTTTTCAAGAAGCAACTGGACTTTCTTGTTTGTCTTTGAAAACATTTTGCTTCTCATCCAAGAAACTTCTTCAGCTCTGACTGGATTGTGGGGAATGGAAGGATTTATACTCCTTGCAGACATCTGATCATTTGCATTCTTTTAGTGAGTGGTTAACAAAACTGGTTTGAAAGAGGGGCCATCTATGTCAAAACTGAACAGCTGTGTCTTAACAGAGGGAATGAGATACAACATCATCTATCTCCAATCTACAACACAGTCCTCTCAACAGTTTCAAGAAGGCTCTACACCCATTTACACCACTCAAATGACCCTGGTGACACAGATAAACCTCCAGGTGACCTTAATGACTCACTAAAAGAATGCAAATGACCAGTTGTCTGCAAGGAGTATAAATCAGTGGTGGAGTTCAATTTTTTTTACTACCGGTTCTGTGGGCGTGGCTTGGTGGGCGTGGCAGGAGAAGGATCCAGTCAGAGATGGTATTTGCCGGTTCTCCAAACTACTCAAAATTTCTGCTAGCGGTTCTCCAGAACTGGTCAGAACCTGCTGAATACCACCTTTGGTATAAATCCTTCCCCACCATCTGGTCAGAGCTGAAGAAGCCTCTTGATTAGAAGCGAAACATCTTCAAAGAAGAAGCAGAAAGTCCAGTTGCCTCTTTAAAAAGCACCTTTGGGACAATTGCTTCAGCATGATTTTTAACCTTACCTTGCTAATTATCAAATGGGTTAGGGAGGTGTTCCACTTGGGCAAACAGTCAAGATGGCAACTATAAATATACAACTAAAACTCTGCCTACCTTTTGTTTGTTTTATTAATATAAAATTTTGTGGCAATTAAAAAAAATAAATTTAGAGAAATCATGCAAAAAACATGTTTTAGAAAATAATAACAATTACCAACAAGCTATGTAATTGTATCCCCAAAAATAAAATAAAGTAAACCGAAAAAAACATTTTAAAATACTAATATAAATGAAACTCTGTCCTTCTTTACACATATAACAAGGGGAAGACTTTGACTACATTTTGCTTTTTGCCTCTCTTTTTAGAGGTCCCTGGTGCAGCAGATGTCAAGAAAAAAGAGCAGTGAGGGTATTCTTATTCAGCCTTTCCCTTACCCACCATATTTATTCTGCTAATAGCCTTTCAGGTATATCTGGGGGGGGGGGGAGGTAAACTAATAGAAGGGTTCCCCATATTCTCCCTCCTGCCATTTCTGTGCTCCTGAGAATAACCTGTGTTTGTGCAATTTCATGTGGTACTCCTGTTATTCACACAAGGAACATTTCATTATTTCCCTTTTCTGCGCTCCAATCTTCAAGACTAAAGGGAGAGTAAAGTAAGAAAAGCAATCAAGAGCTTGGAGAAGCCTGTCAAATTTCAACTTTCTTTCAGCTATCATTCTTTTCCTGGAAATTCCCAGCAATGTTCCCTGACAGGTCCAAAAAGATCTCCTACTAAGTCTGTCAGCAAGACGAAGAGAAAGAAAGAAAATAACAGACTACGTAATTTAACAACTCTAAATGAAACTGCCTACAATCCATGCAAAATGTTATGCTGAAAGAAAATGTTTCAGAGCTTGATTGCACATGTACATGAATGCAAGGACATACACACACACACACACACACACACATGCACGCACACACACACAAATGTCAAGTATATTTTAAAAAAATATAATGTGGAAATGGCTATTGCAGAAAATTGTAGCAAACATTTATGGAAAAATAATATCAGAAAAATATTTGTCCTCAGTAATCTTTTGAATGAATAGTTTTTGAAATTAATCCACATAACCAAATGTGTACTATTAGTAGAGTAGTAATTTGATTTCTTCCAATAATATTCATAATATAGAATTGGTTTATTTTGAATTACATTGAATTGTTCCCTGACTTGAACAAGAATTCACACACAGTCACAGACACACACGCACATACACACACACACACACACACACACACACACACACAAAATGAGTAGTTTTTATCATATCATCACAATTGCCAATTTGACTTTTATAAGAGAATCTTCCTGGTTCTGTGCAATCCAAATCCTTGTCTATTGTATCCTGAATATAAATTAGTCCCCTAAAGTTAACATTTCTATATCTCTTGGAAAACAGTGATTTTCTTGAATATGCCTAGATCTGAAAAGCCTAAAAGTAAAACCAACATTCTAAAATAGAATCATTAAGGTACTTTATACATAATTTAATGTCACGTTATTACATATCATATATTATTATATTATATAAATATATGTGATATTGTTTAATCATAAATTGAATCAAAGCTTTAAGGAATTCACAGCGCAAGCATCTCCAGATACCTATACAGGAAAATACTGTTAAGTGAATATTTGGAATAGTAAGTAAGATCAAAGGTTGATCTTTCATCATGGAGCTCTTTTCTCTAATGAAACACTTACTTTTAGATTTCATTGCAGTTAAGCATCAAACAGCAGTAGAAACCTTAGAACATATTCACATGGCTGCTGCAGAATATTTTTCAAAGGGAATTACAATAAACAAATTCATGGATGACTGGTATATACCAGTGACTACTTGTTATCCTAATCATCTGCAGATTCCACTTAATCGTAACATCAGGGCAATACTAGAAAAGATGCCATTGATAAGTTAATAAATCTATGAATTATCATTTAAAAACAAACAAGAAATAAGTGGAAGTTAACATTGTTTTTCATGATGTGTGATATTACACCAGTTCAGGTAGGAGAAAACAGATACATGCAAACTGGATTAAAAGAAAAGCTTTAGTTGACAGTATTAGCTGGATAGGAATAAAATTTTATATGGACAGCTTTGTTTAGATGAGAAAGATATCTAAATTTCTTTGGGCCCTTTATGTTTGGATTGTAAGATTTTCCCAATCCAAATAGCAAGTGTAGGGAGTACGACCCAGATCAACAATATCTACTTCAATTGAATCAGGTCTCCAAATCTGTTATTAATTGGTTAATAGTCATTCATACAATTGCTAACCAGATTGTGCCATAATTTAGTTCTTGGTACTGATACTAGTAAACAACAATAGAAGAATGTTCATAGTTTTGTGTCTTGTATCTCTCATGTATATTAACAGTCAGAAAGCTATGCTAAATGGAACTTTAGGCTGCTAGAAATGAGCTAACACTAAGATGTCTATGGAGATTCTCAGTCATCCAGGCCATGGTTGTCCCAAAGGTGCTTTTTCAAGAGGAAACTGGACTTTCTTGTTTTTCTTTGAAGATGTTTTGCTTCTCATCCAAGAAGCTTTTTCAGCTCTGACTGGTTGGTGGGGAATGGAAGGATTTATATTCCTTGCAGACTTTGTCATTTTCATTCTTGTAGAAAATTGTTGAGGCTGCTTGGAGGTTTGTCTGTGTCCTCAGGGTCAGCTGAGTAGTGCAAATGTGTGTGGAAACTTCTTAGAACTGCAAGAACTGTGGAGTTGTGCTTTCTGCAGGATGTTTTCTGCCCTGTGTTCAGTGGTGGGGTTCAAATAAAACCGGTTCACTCAGAGTCAGGTTGGCTGTCATGGGAGGTGTGGCCCATCCTGCCCTCCAGTTCCACTGCACATGCAGGATGAGTCTTCCATAATGGCCAAACTGACCCTGGTTGAACCAGTTGTTAAAGTACACCCCCACATTATCAAAATGGATCCTGAGTGCTATGCTGCAATGGAGAAATGGAAAATGGAGCAGCTAACATGAGGGAAGGAGAAGCAGGGAGAAGAAAGAGGGAAAGCGGCCTTCTCCTTTCCTTGCACCAGCTGGTACATTGCCCATTTCTCTATTGCAGTGCAGGATCCTCTTTGATAGTGGGCGGGTGGGTAATTTAACAACCAGTTTGCCTGAACCACTGCAAACTTGCTGAATCCCACACTGCCTACGTCCCTTTACTACTGAACACAGATACAGGTTGTTGGGGATGAGTATGTGTTGTCTGCATCTCAAACTGAAGTGCAAACAGTCCTTTCATAAACAGATTAACTAAGTTATCACCCATCTTCATGTTTCCCACAATATATCTACTGCTTTTTCTGCAATGTAACACTAGAACTATTTCTTTTACTTCTCCAACTTCCTTTCTTTCTAATTAGTATCAAAGCAGGGATCCTAACTGAAAGAATATCAGAATGTTACATTTAGCCTGTGTTGTGGTTAGCCAGCATCAGGCGCAGATGGCTGAGTAGAACGATGAGTCTGATGAGGGGCCAGGACCATCAGGGAGTGGACTGCTACCTTCAGAGATTGTGAGGGCTGGCAGCAGTGACAAGGAGTTTCCAGAGGAGCCTGTGCCAACTGCACGTTCATGAAGGATTACTCAGAGGAAAGAACAATTACAGCAGCACAGGCAACTCATGAGTAAGGCTGCAAGGTGATGGCCCCTCCCTCAAGAGGATAAAAGCCAGGTTTGAAGTCATAATGGACTCAATCACTATTTTGCACATTGCTTTGGTTATTCATATCTTAGTCTATCTTTGCGTAGTTCAAGAATCTAAAAAGAAGAAAAGTATTACAATATGTCTAAATCTAAAAATTTATTTCTTCTAGCAGCATGAAAAAACATTACTTGAGTAATGTTTGAGTACTGAGTGCAAGGCAGATATGATGTCAGCTTGCATGCTGTTTGTAGTCCACTTGTAGGCTCTGCTATCCCAACAACTCATTTCAGCTTTAGATATTTTCAAAATAGATTTCTTTAATGCAATGTATGAAGACAGACTCTAATTTTTAGGAGTCATGTGTTGTCATGACTGGATTACAAATACAAGCAAGAGAAAACTGGAAAGGTTAATTATAGATCTTCAGAAAAGAAATGAAAACTAAAGCATTGCAGGCAGTTACATAGAAGGATTGTGTTTCAGTTAGGAAGAAAGAGTGAAACTGGGAAGAATGTAGACAGTCCAGGAAAAAATATATTTACCCAAGATGCATAATTCTAATTTGTCGTAATTTGAAAACTGCTACAAATGTCCAACTCTGATTTGTCATTTTTCAGCTGCAAATAATGATGTGACAGTCTCTTTAAAATGGGGGGAGGTGTTAAAGTGTTTTGTGCTTACATTTTTCACAAAATTGTGCTTTGCTGGAGAAGGAAGAGGTGGGTGAAAAAGGGTAATGTATTGTATTTGATTATCAATTTATCTGTCCTCGGCTCCATAACTGTGATAATCAGATCACTGTCATTAGTTCCAACTGTAGTTTTCGGGATTCTATCAGGCTCATGAAATGCAGTCTCTCAGGGATTGAGTATGACATACACAGTTTGGGAATGCTGCAGGAATAACCTCTGTGAACCTCTTGCTATAGTCAGCAAAAAAGCACCCCAAAATATTATATAAGATACATATGGTGGGAGGACCTTTGGCCGAGATGGAGATGTGTTTAAACATCAGTGTTTTCCTTTACTTCAAGAAACTGATGAAAACTATACTTATACTGTTCATTAAAAATAGTTGGTAAGTAGAAATGCTAATTAAATCTTCTACCAAATTGTGGATCGGAAGAGGTAAGATGTCTCACAGCATACAAAACAAATCTCTCCCACCCACACCTCATTTGTTGTACCATCTCAGCTAGAGATAGAAAAATCCATACCATATGCTGTTAATGATCCAATTATTTGTGTTTCTGAGTCCTCAGTTACAAGAAAAGAGGTAATTCCTTCACTGATAGACTGATTAAATGCATGCACAGGGCATTCATGTTTTGGGGGGCAGGTGACATACCTGAGAAAGAGTGTTTTTTCTTTTTCCCAATTATTTGGTAAGAAACATATTTTCTTCTAGTCAGTGCTTGGATTTTTAAATTATTTTTTTATTCTTGTTTTATATATTTGTATATTTTGGAGTTTTACATTTCTTATTCATCGCTCAGATTTGCAGTAGCAAGATGGAGATGCCATCTAAATTATTTAAATAAATACGATTCTTTTTTTAAAAAAATGTTTTATATATAAGGATAAGTTTCTTTCCTTCTTTCTATTTTAGGACCTTAACTTGGGATTGTCTTTCCAATATGAAAGTACAATATTTTAATTTTTGTTTAAAGTCATTGTTCTTTGCATCATAAAACAGTAAGGTTTGAGCTATATAAAAAAGAAATATTTTCTTAATAAATTTAATGCAATTAAGTCTGAAGTATACCTCTCTCTCTGGATCTTTATAACTGCTATAATTATATGATTGCCAGCTATCTGAAGCAGTGAAAGAAACAGAAGAAGCAGGAATGAGTTTTTATTGTAGTGTAGTATAACAGTATCTTGAAAGCAATTTTTCTCTGCTCCATCTTGTACCACACAAAAGCAAAGTGGTAATTATTTTCCATTTCTTTCTCACACTTTCCATTTTATCAAGGCTGAATGGACATTTCTCCTCCCTTAATGTATTTTGTTTTTCTCCCTTTCCAAATCACATCTGCACTCTGTTTGAACAGTACAGATTAATACTGATAGCAACAGTTGTTAAAAATATCTACAAGCCTATGAAGAAAGGAATATTGTAAAAATGAATATAAATTCCACAACCAGTATATACAGTATACATATATACATATATACATATATACATACATATATACGGATCTTTGGTTATTCGGGTTTTCTCCTGCGTAAAATTGGAAGTGTCTAGGCGACGTTTCGATGAAGTCTCATTCATCATCCGAATAACCAAAGATCCATATATAGATATAGATATATAAATAGAGAGAAGATATAGATGGATGGAAAGATGGTTGGATGGAGAGAGAGAAAATGAGTGAGAACGAGAGAAGAGATAGATAGATATAAATAGAGAGAGAAAATATAGATAGATGGAGGGAGGGAGGGAGAGAGAGTGGGGAGAGAAAGAGAAAAAGAGAGAGAGAGAGAGAGAGAGAGAGAATCTTTTAATTTGCACATTATTTTGTTGATACGGTCAAAATCGAACTCCAGTTACTCCTCGACTTTACAAGCAATTTACAAACGAACTGTTGTTAAGTCGAGGAATCCCTGTAAGTTTCCCCAGCGCCGTAGTAAACTTGAAACAAACAGTCGCCAGTCCAATCTTATTCGAAGGAAGCTCCGCATTCGTGCCATTGGGCTCGGGCGACCTCCAGCCTTCTTTTTTCGCCTCTCCGGCTGGGTTCCTTTCCCTTCCCCTCCCTCCCTGCCAGCCTTCATCCACGGGCCAGCTGGCACCTTCTTTCCTGCTCGCTCACGGGTTCAAAGTACAACGCTATCCTCCCTTATCAAAAGGGAATTAGTCTAGATCTTTCCCACCCACCCCCAAATTTGAAAATCTCCAAATCCGTGGGGAAAATAACCGGGAGGGTTGTCAGGTGTTGGGAAGACCAAGAACTTCACACCCAGGTGTATCTTAAGCACCGGTGATCGAGCAGGTAAGCGAAGGCAAGAGGGAGAAAGGATCGCCGTGTCCCAAAACAATCTACGGGTGGCTGGAGACAACGAGCCAGATCTAGGCTAGATTTCACATCTGGGGCAAAACCCCGATCAGAATTTCTGGATTTAAAGTAGAATCTAGAATCACAGCGTTTGGAAGGGACCTTGGAGGTCTTCTAGTCCAACCCCCTGCTTAGACAGGAAACCGTTTCAGACAAATAGTTATCCCTAAGTTCATGACAAGCCTTAGCTTTCCTCACTTCATCTTTGCAGGCTCAGGTTATTTGCTGATATTCTGATATTCCACTTTTTACACTTCTCCATTTTTTGGACTTTTCAATTGAACAGAAAGTTCTTGCTGGTTTCTTTTAAGAGCTGTTATTTACTTCTTTACTGGTATTGTGCTAGACTGGTTTTTTATAATCTGACCCATGTCTCGCTTAGCCATGGAAATTCTGGGGCTCCACAGGTGTCAGAAGTCAAGGACTGCTTGTATAACATATCCATTGGTATTGTGCTAGACTGGGCTTTTATAATCTGACTTTTCAAAAAAAAATTTCCCAACCTCCTTGAGTTGTTTTCCCGTGGAGGATTCTCATCCATGGAATCCTTACAAGTTCTCTCTCTTTTATTGAAATTAGCTCTCTTAAAGGCCAAGACTCTAGTTTGACTTCATTCTATTGCTTCTGCTTGCATCGTGTTTAATAATTCCAATATTGCATGATCACCACTCCCCCTCCACAAAGTTTCTGTAGCTTCCACACCTTCTATCATTTCATCACTTGGAGGGGGAGTAAAGGATTGGCAATGGGTTCCCACGTTAAGATTCAAACTGGAATTTATTGATAGTTTTCCTGCTTTCCAATAATTTAATCCTTGTAGCGACCAATAAACCTTTTGAAAGAAACCACAATTATCTTTCTTGGCTAAAGACAGAATTTTGGGCACAGTTAGTCCTCGACGTACGACCGCCCAAAATTTCTGCGGCTAAGCGAGGCATTTGTGAAGTGGGTTTTGCCTCATTTTGCAACCTTTGGTGCCAGCGTGGTTCGGTGAATCGCTGACGTTAAGTTGGTCAGCCACGGTTGTTAAGGGAGTGAATCTGGCTTCCCCGTTGAGGCTTGAGACTTTCAAGAAGAGATTGGACTGCCATTTGTCAGAAATGGTGTAAGGTCTCCTGCTTGGGCAGGGGTTAGACTAGATGACCTACAAGGTCCCTTCCAACTTTGACTATCAGTTATTTGTTGACTTTGCTTGTCAGAAGGTCGCAAAACGGGGAATCACGCCGCAACGGTCATAAATAGGAACCAGCTGCCAAACACCTGAATTTTGAATCACCCATTCGTGGGGATGCTGGAAAGGTCGTAAGTGTGAAATAGTCATAAGTCCCTTTTTTTTAGTGCCGTGGAACGGTCATTAAACAGTCGTAAGTCAAGGACTAGCTGTGTTTGCTGGTCTTTGTCATTTGTGATGTACAGGCAGGCCTCCACTTACGACAGCTCATTTAGCAATCGTTCAAAGTTACAACGGGACCGGAAAAAGTGGCTCACGACCATTTCTCGCTCATACGTCGCAGCAGCCCCATGCTCACCTGGTCTAAACTAAAAGACTTGGCAACTGACTCCTATTTATGACGGCTGCAGCAATCCCGGGGCTCACACGATTCTCCTTTTGCGACCTTCCGATGAGCCAACGCAACGGAGAAGCCGGATTCCCTTAACAACGGTGTTCCTAACTTCACAACGGTGGTGATTCACTTAATAACCGTGGTGATAGAACAGGACGAAATTCACTCTTTGCTGATATTCTGATATTCCACTTTTTACACTTGTCCTTTTCTTGTCTTTCAATTGATCAGAGTTCTTTTATGCAGCCTGGCTGGTTTCTTTCGAGAGCTGTTGTTTTCCTTATTCATCAGTATTGTGCTAGACTGGGCTTTTATAATCTGACCCATGTCTCGCTTAGCCATAGAAATTCTGGGGCTCCACAGCCGTCGGAAGTTGAAGACTGCTTGTATAACGTATCCATGATCAGAAATGTTACATGGGAGTGTTGTTGTCTTACACAACCACATGAAACCACAGCTGCCAGTTCTTTAGCTGACCTGCATTTCCAAGAAGATGCAATGTCGCAACCCATTGGCGTAGTATCTATGTGGGTCGGAACAACACGGCCTTTTGTAATCAGCCGATGAAAACTAGGATAAAGCAACGTGATAGTTGTTGTGGTTGGTTGCACACTCAGCCAGATTTGTTTTAAAAAATGGCATTTTTATCTATCCACCATGTTCTTCCCAAGGACCCCAGGAGTGACAGTTGCTGAAATAATATTTTTTTTAAAAAAAAACTTTGCAGGATGTCAGCTCTTCCAAGCATAAGCTGCCTTTCGCAATTGACCGGTGGGGATTTTGGTCAATGCCAGATGGGGTTCAATTATTATTGTGATTTGTCGTGCCGTCAGCCAGAGGTTTAGACTGGGTCACGCCCTTCTCCCAGGGACTTGGGATAGGCAGATGTAGATGGCATTAAAAGCTATTGTGGCAGGACACGATCTGTTCCAGGGAAAGCTGCTTTTGCAATTGACAGAAGGGGAATTTTATCGATGTCGTTATTATGCTCGTCATGATTGTCATCATCATCATCATCCTTATCCTCAGTTTCTTTGGGTCAGACAGACGTTTCTAGAATCGTGGTAGTATATATCAGCTACAGCTGCAGCCCACCGATGCATATACTGTAGTTCCTCAAAGCAGATTCCACTGTAAAAAATGTGGTTAGAAAAAGTGCCACTAAATATTTTTTTTCTGTTTCTTTCCTTCCTTCCTTCCTTTCTTTTTCTTTCTTTTCCTTCTTTCCTTCCTCTTTCTTTTTTCTTTCTTTCTCATTCTCTCTGTTTCTCTGTCTGTTTCTTTTCTCTATCTCTTTCGCTCTCCTGCTTTTGTCTCTGCTTCTTTCTTTCTTTTTCTCTCTATCTCTGTCTGTCTTTCTGTCTCTTTCTTTCTTTGTCTGTCTCTTTTACTTTCTGCCTTTCTCTCTCACACTTTTTCTGTCTTCTTCCTTCCTTCCTTTCTCTTCCTTTTCTTCCTTCCTTCCTCTCTCTCTTTTTTCTTTCTTTCTCTTTCTCTTTTTTCTTTCTCATTCTCTCTCTGTTTCTTTGTCTCTCTTTCTCTCTGTTTCATTTCTCTGTCTCTTTCTCTCTCCCTCTTTTCTGTCTCTTTGTTTTTCTCTCTTTTTCTTTTTTCTCTTTCTCTCTGTCTGTTTCCTTCTCTCTGTCTTTCGTTCTCATTTTCTCTGTGTCTCTCTCTTTTTCTCTCTTTCACACTTCTCTTTCTGTCTCTCTCTCTCTTTCTCCTTCCTTTCTTTCTTTCTCTTTCTCTCTCTTTCTTTTTCTCTCTCACACTTTCTGTCTCTCTCTCTCTTTTTCTTTCTCCTTCCTTTCTTCCTTTATTTCTCTCTCTCTTTTTCTTTCTCTTTTTCTCTCTCTCACACTTTCTGTCTCTCTCTTTTTCTTTCTCCTTCCTTTATTTCTCTCTCTTTTTCTTTCTCTTTTTCTCTCTCTCACACTTTCTCTCTCTCTCTCTTTTTCTTTCTTTTCTCTCTCTCACACTTTCTCTCTCTCTCTTTCTTTTTCTTTCTCCTTCCTTTCTTCCTTTATTTCTCTTTCTCTCTCTGTTTCCTCTCTCCCCCCATCTTTTGCTTGTTGTTTTCCTTCCCTGCCAGGTTGCATAACTCTTGTCCTTTTACACACCCACGAATGAGCAATCAAAAGGAGGAGCTGAACATGACATTTGCCCAGGTGCTAACAGCCTTAAGCACAACACTTTGCATGCTTGGCTTGGCTAAAACAAGGTTGCGGAGTTGTTCGCTTGGTACTTTTTCTTTTTTGCTTCCTTTTTATCTAAGCATTTCTTTGCTAGCAAGCAGGGCCTCCCTTGGAGCTGGAAGGTGGCTTGTGAGGGACCTAACATGGACCTAACATGGAAAGAGAGGCAGGAAGTAGGTTTGGCTAAGCAAGGATTAACCCAGGGTGTGTGTCCGATCTTGGTAAAGTTGCTTCTGCTAGTGGAACTGGGATTTTTCCATCTTTGGACTGGGTTGGTCCTTACATGAGGGTCAGAGTTGCTTAAATGAGATCGGTGACTGTGTAAATCAATATGAAATATGGGATGGAATGGAATGGAATGGAATGAGAACAGAGTAGAATAAAATAGGAAGAAAAGAGAAGAGAGAAGAGAAGAGAGAATAGAATAAAATAGAATGAGAAGAGAAGAGAAGAGAAAATAGAAGGGAAGAGAGAATAGAATAGAGTAAAATAGGAAGAAAGGGGAATAGAGAAGAGAATAAGAAGAGAGAATAGAATAGGACGAGAAGAGAAAATAGAAGAGAATGAGAAGAGAAAAAATAGAATAGTATAGGAATAGAAGAGAATAAAAGAGAAAATAGAATAGAGAAGAGGATGAGAAGAGAATAGAGTGTAGAATAGAATAAAATAGGAATAGAAGAGAAGAGAGTAGAAGAGAAGAGAATAAAATAGAAAATAGAAAAGAAAAGGGAGAAGAGAATGTGAAAAGAAAATAGAAGAGAAGAGAGAAGAGAAGAGAATAGGAAAAGAAGAGAGAAGAGAAGAAAAATAGAGAGAAGAGAATGAGAAGAGAAAATAGAAGAGAAGAGAGAATAGAATAAAATAGGAATAGAAGAAAAGAGAATGAGAAGAGAAAATAGAAAAGAAGGAATAGAATAAGATGAGAAGAGAAGAGAATAAAAGATAAAATAGAAGAGAAAAGAGAGAAGAGAACGCAAAATGAAAATAGAAGAGAGAATAGAATAATATATTATGGTATAATAACATGTCGTATAGCTTGATAATATAAGAAACATAACAATACAATACTAATGTAATGTATTATAATCATAATTCTAATCACCTTTGAAAGGCAGGATGGTCCAATGATAAAGATCCTAGATCACGATAGGAGAAAACTGGGTTCAACATCTGCTTTAGCCAGAGAAGCCGTGGGCTAGTTGTTTGCCCTCAGCCAGCCTACCTTGCCAGATTGTTGTGGGGGGGAAAACAGGAGCCCTACCTGTCTCCCCCCTTTAAACGATCAAGAAAAAAAGCAGATGGGTCTGTGGCCTTTCCCCTAGGGAACCGGCGCGTGGCACCATGGAGAATTCCTCGGATGGCGAAGGCAGGAATCTCTGGGGGGAGCCCGACCTGGAAGTTGGGGAGAAGACATGCGCCGTGTGTGGAGACCGAGCCAGCGGCTACCATTTCCACGTCATGACCTGTGAAGGCTGCAAAGGGTTCTTCCGGTAGGCATGATGGAGGCCTTTCCTCCTGCCCTGGGTTTGTCTCCTTCCCTCTCTCTCTCCCTCTCCCTCTCTCTCGGCCATCATGAGGACTAGAGCCTTGCATGGTCTGTTCATTTCCGGCCAAGCCTTCTCTCAGCAGAGGCTAAGGACCGAGGAGGGAAAAGATGGCATCTTCCACACCCTTCAGGCACTTTTGAAAAAAGTATTTTTTTTGGTTAGGATTTGTCAACACGGTACCGGAAAAGTGAACAGAAGGAAAAGGAGAAGAAGAAAAAAGAAAGAAAGAAAGAAAGAAAGAAAGA
>JANHFN010015299.1:0-13842 GCA_032468175.1 Toxicocalamus goodenoughensis
AGCAGCTGAGAAAGTGGATTGAAATCGGAAACCCTGTTCTGGCACAGCCAAAGGGATAAAAGATTTCTGAAAGCTTTTTTTGATCAGTTGGAAGAAAGAAGAGAAAATAATTGGTAAGATCTGAAATATTTTAACTGGAACTTTTTAATAAACCCCAGGAAATGACTAAAAGAAATAGTTTTTTCTAATATTTCTATTTAAACCTTCCAAAGTCAATACATATAACAATGGCGACAGCGGGCATCCTTGTCTAGTTCCTTTCTTGATACTAATATTATCAGTTAAATTTCCATTTATCATTACTTTTGATGATTGTTTATAGTATATTGTCTCAATCGTTTTAGTGAACCTTTTTCTCCAAAGCCCATCTCTTCCATTTGCAACAACAAGAACCACCAATTGACATTATCAAATGCCTTTTGTCCATCTAAAAAGACCAATGCCATTTTTTTTCTCTGGATGGGCTTCATAGTATTCCAATGTATTCAGTATTATCCTCATGTTGTCTTTTATTTGTCTCTTAGGCGGAAAGCCATTTTGATCTGTATGTATAAAATAGTTTAAATAACTTTTTATAGAAGCCAATGTTTTATAGTCTGCATTCAGCAAGATATGGTCTTTATCTGTTGTAGATCAGTATCTTCTTTTGGTATAAGAGTAATATATGCCTCTGTCCATGAAGTAGGTATTTTAGCTATTGTCAACACCTCATTTGTTGCCTCTAATATTATAATGCTAAGTGATTCCTGTAGCATCTTATATAATTCTGCTGTACCAGGAGCTTTTCAATTATTTTGCACCAGGAGCTTTTCAATTATTTTGGACCAGGAGCTTTTCAATTATTTTGTCTGTTTATCACCTCTGTCACTTCCATCATTGTTATTTTCTCTTCTAGCGTTGATTTAGTTTCACTTGGTATTTTAGGTAATTCTGCTTCTTTTAAGTATTAATTAACTTTCCCTTCTTCAATTGTCATATAGTTTCTTGTAATATTTTTGTACTATTTCTTTCTTTTCTTCATTCCCATAACAAACCATTCCATTCTCATTTGTTAATTGCAATGTATTTTTTGACTCTCTATCTTTTTTCAGTTTATATGCTAAGCATCTTCCTGCTTTATTTGCGTTTCAAAGAAATTCTGCTTAGCACTTCTAATTTTTTGTGTCAATTCTTTTTCCATTAACCCCAGTTTGTGTTTAACTATGTCCATTTGACTTTTAAAATTCTTTTGTTCAGGTGTCTTTGTAACTCTAATTTCTTGTAGTCCTCTTCTAGGATCTGTCGTGCTTGTCTTTTTTTGATATTCCTCTTTCTTGTATAAGTTATAATCAGGCCTCTAATATAGGCCTTCATTTTATCCCATACATTTTGTAATGAAGTTTCTTCCTTTTTATTTTCTTTAAAAACAGAAAGCCAGTTCTTTTTCCAAATTTTTCATGAATTCTTTTTCTTTCAAGATTATTCAAAGTCCATCTTAACCTTTTCCTTTGTCACTTCCATTTGACCCATATTAGATTATGGTCTGCCCATAATTGTTTCAATGCATATTTCTTGTATATTTAAAATTAATTCTGGTGTCATCCAAATCATATCTATTCTTGACCATGATGAATGTCTATTTGAGTAAAATGTATATTGTCTGTTTTTATTGTTTAATTCTCTCCATACATCTTGAATACTTAATTCCTCTGCCATCTTGAAAAAAGATTTTGATAATGTCTATTTTTTAATTCTGTTTTGTAATCCAACTCTGTGTCTACAATAGCATTAAAGTCTCCTAGAATACATATACTATCATTCCAATTCTATTATTTTCTTATGTAATTTTTTATAAAATTCTTATTTCTCATTCAGTGCATATATTGCTATTAAAAGTATTTGTTGGTTACCATCTATTCTACCATCAGTATTCTCTCTTCTTCATCTGTAAAGATTAATTTAGCTTTTATTGTATTCTTAATGTATAAGGTTACACCTCTTTTATTTTGTTGTGCCAATGAAGCATATAAATTCCCAATTCTAGGATGATCCAAGAGTTGAACATGTTATTTTTTAATATGTACTTCTTGCCGACAGATTATATCTGGTTTTAGTTTTTCTATCTGATGAAATGTCTTTTTTCTTTTAATGGCCGAGTTCAATCTATTTATGTTTATTGATATTAGCTTCTTTTTTTCATCCATTATTTACACTTTATATGTAGGGTTTACTGCTCTCCTTCTTTGTTCTCTTGCCTCTATATTTCGGCCTACCACCTATTGCTCCTTCTTTTCATATTCTTTCTTTTTTTTCCTCTTTATCCCTTTCTTCAGCCAAATCCACTTGAAGTTTAATTAAATCCTTCTCTCTTGGCCTCTCTTTTTCCTTTCCTCTAAAGTATTCTTCATAAAATAGCTCTGCTTTCTCTATTGAATCCAGTCTATGCCTTTGTTCTTGCCAGATAAACATCAAGCCTTCTGGAATCAACCAACTATAATTCACTCCTTTTTTAATTAAGTTATTTGTCAAGAATTGATACTCTCTTCTCAAATTTCTTACTCTTCTCAGTACCTGCTTCAGAACTGTGATCGTTTTTCCTTTGTATTTCAATGGGTCATCTCTCGCTTTCTGTAATATTTCTGTTTTAATTGTTTACTTAGTAAATCTCACATGTACTTCTCTGGGTAGCTTACGTCTCATAGCTTATCTAGTATAAGCTTGAAATACTTTATCGATTCTATCCATCATTTTTTCTTTAGGTGTCTCCATGGCTTCTGCAAGCATTTCTGTCATTGTCTCTGCAAGTTTTTTTCCCCTTTTTCTTCCTCCATATTTTGAAATCTCAAGTAGAAATCACCTTATCCATCTTTAGAGCAATCATTCCCTTTCCCTTGTCTTGCTCCACTACAGTCAATCTATTTTGTGCACAATATCAACAATCCTTCCCTTCTAAATATATTGTTAAAATTTATATTACATAAATATGTGTATTGTATTATATTATTATTACCTACTTATTGGATTTTATTTATAAACTATCATTCTTTTCAAGAAAATTTCAGGTTTTTTTTTAAATATCTCAATTCATAATATCATTCATTTCATTATAATCCATTGTAACATATCACATTGTCTTACCTTAATTCTATCATGTTTATATTGTATTATATCTTATTTCCCTACTTTCTTTTCTAACCATTGATAAAATAAATCCCAAATTTTATAATACTCTTTATCTTCTTGCTCTCTAATTGCTAATATCAATTTACTCATTTCTGCACGTTCCATTATTTTCATAATTACCTCCTCTTCTATTCGTATTTTCCCACTTTTCCAATTTTTAGAAAATACAATTCTAGCTGCTGTCAAAACATTTATTATCAAATATGTCAATTCTTTACTGTATCCTTCAGGTAAAATACCCAATAAAAATATTTCTGATTTCAAGTCTATATGTTGTTTTGTCATTTTTTTCCAGCCATGTACGAATTTTAGTCCAGTATTTCTTGGCTTCCACACACATCCACCACATGTGGTAATAAGATCCAGGTATCTGATGACACTTCCAACATTTCTCTGGTTTATTCTTGAAAATCTTTGCTATCCTTGCCGGGGGGTAGATGCCACCTGTAAAACATCTTATCAAATTCTCTTTATATGCTGTTGACATTGTTATTTTATAGTTTTGAGATCATAATTTCTCCTCCATGCTGCTGCGAGAGCCCAGGTTGGGTTAGACTCCTGATGATGTCATCAAGCTGAGTCTGTTCTTATATGTAAAAGGCCAGCCCCTGGGAGTCTTCCCAGCTTTGACTCAGCTCCTTTTAGTCAAGCAAGCTGTGTCTCTGAAAGTGTTAGCAGTTTTTTCCTTCAAATTACTCACTTGGCAAAGCTATTACAGCTTTAATCAGCTCCTGGGGATCCGGGCAGCTGCATCTTCAGGAGAATGGGCTCGCTCTCCTGCAATGTTAAGGACTCAACATTGCCAGTCCATCGGGAAGGCAAGCAGGAAGCATCCCATCCAGCCTTCTCTACAGACTTCCGTTGTGAGCAGCCGCAATTGCTAAAGATCGGCAAAATGATAAAAACAGTGCCAGCCAGCTGATCACGTTGACGGAGGCTACTCTTCTCCTTCAGCTGAACTTCTCACTCGGAGCAGCCTAAGGAGCGACAGCATTAACTGGAGGGTACAACACATGCGATGGCCATCTTGAGGGAGACAACCTTCGATCGCACGAGGTGAGTGGCCATTTTAACTGGCCCTACCATAGTATTGGCCTTAAAGGGAAAACTTTTTGGCTTCTGTCACATAGGCAGCACATACTGAGGGTAGTTAACAGCACCTCTTGTGCTTTGCCTATGCTTGCCATGGATCAAGACAAGACACAGGCCGAATTTTCTTCCCCAGAGGAATGGGCCCCCAGTCATCCAAGAGAAAAAGACGCAGACAGTGCTCTCAATCAGTTCAGCAAGAGATGGCTGCAAAAATTAGGGCTAAGGCTCTAGCCCCCAAGAAAACTACCCAGACTGAACTTAAGGCAGAGAAGCGAAGACAAGCTGCCTTAGAGAGGCAGTTTAATAAAACAATAGAACAAATGAGAGGGCAAGTGCAACAGACCTCCCAATCGGGAATTCCACGGAAGCCCTTCTAGGGGAAGCGAGGAAATCTCAAGACCCCTTGGACACCCTCCATCTTGGTCCCCTGAGACTCGAGGAACAACAAGATCCTCAAGATTTAAGCAGGACAGGGCCTAATTTCAGACAGGCCTCTTGGTCCTATGCAGCCCCCTCCTGAATCCAGGGTAGCTCCCGGCCTAGGCCAGAAGCTACCTTTGCCCCCACTGCTGCAGGCCTTCACCCCTCTGACCATTCCATCAATGACAGGCCCTGGGAGATTCAAGATATGTGGTATCTAGTGCCATCAGATGGGGGTTGGCTGAAAGATTCCAACAAATCCTTCAGCCTTTAGAAAGGGCTCGCTTCCTTTTCCTTACCCAAACTCAAGGCCCCTGGCCTCCTCAGAGAGGATACCACCTACCCCAGGAGCATAGGGCCCTCTCCTCCCATGCAGAATGGGAGAATTATGGGGAGGATAACTACGCTAATCCATCTGATCACAGTCAGTCTCCTCAATCAGATAAGGAAGAAGGGGAGATCTGGGACCCAAACCTCTCAGAGGAAGAAGACTCTTGCCCAGATCAACCACCCTCAGCCGCAGTCTTCAAACCAGCCTTATTCAAGCCACTCCTACATAAGGCTGCGAAGCTGTCCCCTGAGGAAGCGGCTCCCGAACTGCAAGGGGAATCCTCGGGACAAGGAGACTCCCTCTTCTCCAAACCTGTAGTCTATATGTAGGTTTTACGTTCCCCTATAATATTTGTTGACCTAGTCAAGAAACAGTGTGCTTCCCGTGCTGCAGGTCCTCGCCCTTCATCTCATGACAGATGATTTTACAATGTGGGCCCGTCCCTAGCCAATGCTCTCTGCCCTCTGTAGACACCCTGGTCGTTGCCTCATATTCCTCCTTTGGCACTCCCACCAAGCCAGAGGATGTACTTAAGGCAGAGGATAAACGTTCGAAACAGACCCTCAAACGCAACCACCAATCAGCTGTGTGGGCTGTTCGGGCAGCGACTGCAGCATCATTTTTCATGAGGGCTTCTCTACTCTGGCTGTACCAACTCCAGGACTGAACCTGGTCATCTGATGTCAGATCACACCAGGACCTCAACAAAATCATAGCAGCAGTGGAGTTTATGGCAGATGCCACTCTCAATTCTGCCAAATTTGCAACCAGAGCCATGGCCTCCTCAGTAGCAGAGAGAAAACTAATGGCTCCAGAATTGGCAGGCAGAGTCACATCGGAAGTGGAAGCTGGCTTTGGCACCCTGTGCAGGCGAAAAGCTCTTCAGCAATGCGCTAAAGCCTTATCTCATCAAAACCAGGGACGAAAGATTCTTTCCTCCTCAGGAAAGAAAACTGACTATCGTCCAGCTCCTTATTGCCCACCTACATTTCAGGCCGAGACTACCCCCCATTTTTCCTGGCCACAGAGAGCGCATTCCCAATGTCAAGATCAACGCCCAGACACTCCCAGCAGACAACAACCTCCTGCGGGTAAATGGCCCTTTCATGGGGGAGGGGGTCGTTCAGTCACTCAAAATAATCCCTCATTTTCCCCACCCATCAGAGGTCGTTTAACTTTCTTCGCCTCCAGATGGCAGGAGTCAACAATGGAGGCCTGGGTACTCAATACTGTAAGGTCAGCTTTACAATTGGAATTTCTCTCGGCACCCCCAGAGAACTTTGTGTTCTGCCCCATCTCGCGGTACAGTTCAAAAAGGGCCTCATGGAATCCAACACCTATTAGACATAAGGGCTGTTCAACCTGTCCCGGATTTTATTCTCGACTTTTTGTGGTCCCTAAGACCTCCGGGGGTTGGCGAGCTATCCTTGACCTAAAATGCCTGAATGAGTTTATCTCATACAGGTGTTTCAAAATGCAGACCTTGCATTCCATTTTAGAGAGCATTCGGGAGGGCGACTTCCTCTCCTCCATTAACCTCACAGAGGCCTACTTCCACATTCCTATTTGGTCTAACCATTGTCAGTTTCTCCGTTTCTGTTACCAGCATCACCAGTTCCAGTATCGAGCCCTCCCCTTCTGGCTCTCATCAGCTCCAAGGGTCTTCACAAAGATCCTAGTGGCATTGGTTGCTTCGCTCCGGTCTGTTCCTTTAATGATCCAATGCTACCTAGATGACATTTTGAGACATCCTCCATCCTCTCTGCCCATCGAGACCTACAAATTACACTTTGCTGTCTTCAGAATCACAGCTTTTCCATCAACACCAAGAAAAGCCATCTTTCACCAGCCACCAGACTGCTCCACCTGGGAGCAGTCATTGACACAACTCTCTGCCAAGTATTTCTGTCTCCAGATCGGGGGAAAAAACCTTACCGAGATCATCCGTCAGGCTCAACGTCAATGCACTGTTCCCCTCTCCACTGTACTGGGGAAGATGGTGTGGTGCATCGGCATTGTCCCGTGGGCATGGATTCACTCCCGATCTCTACAATGGTTCCTGCTCCCTTTCCAACGAACAGGAACCAGCCACACGTCAACCAGTGTCCAACTTACTCCACAGGCCCTGCGTTCATTCAAGTGGTGGCTCTCCCCGGCCCTCTGGAAGGGACAGGCTACTGATTAATATGGACACCAGTCTTCTGGGTTGGGGGGCCCATATGGAGGGCCAGATAGCTCAGGGAATTTGGTCCCAGTCAGACAAAAGCTGGCCCATAAACTGACTAGAGCTCAGGGCCATATCTCAGGCACTGAGACATTTCAGGGCCAAGATACCTGGACTCCATGTACCTCCACATTGATGGACAACATAGCCGCAAAGGTGCACATCAACAGGCAAGGGGGAATGAGGTCCAAGGCCCTCATGAGGGAAGCCAAATGTTTGGGGCTGTGAGCGGAGAGACATTTGTTGTCGATAACGGCAAATCACATCTCAGGGGGCAACAATTCCCAAGTTGACTGGCTAATCCGGAACTCAGTCAACCACGTCGAATGGTGCCTTCACCCATCCCTTTTCAGGGACCTTTCCCTGAGGTTCGGGACCCCGGTAGTGGATCTCTTCACTCCCCAAAATGCCCAAGTAAACAGGTTCTTCACCAGGTTTCCTTGTCAGGGAGCGGAGAGAACCAATGCTCTTCGGTGCAGATGGCCCGGAGGTCTTTCCCCCTCTTCTCATTATTCCAGCAGTAATTCAGAAGATGTTGGAGGAAAGGGCAGAGCTAATTGTCCTGGTCCCCTATTGGCCGTGGAAGCCCCAGTTCGCAGACCTGGAGAACCTCTCTGTAGCCTCTCCCTGGCAGATCCCAACCCACAGGATCTCCCTTTATCAGGGAGCCTTGCTCCATCCGGATACCCAGTGGTTCAAACTGACCATGTGGTGCTTGAGCGGCAGTGGTTGAGAGAAACTAACCTCCCTCAGAAGGTTATTCTCACCATCCAGGCATCTCGTAAACCATCTACGATGCCACCTGGAGGGTTTTTGTCAATGGTGTCTAAAAGAGGGTTTATCACCCACCTCAGCTCAACTGGCAGAGATTCTGAGTTTCCTTCAAGATGGCCTAGAGAAAGGACTAGCTCCTAATACCTTATGCTGCCAAGTAGCGGCCCTTTCTTCAGTTCTTGCCTGGGAATCATTTCTTTCCTTGTCCTACCATCCTTCCATCAAGAAATTTTAAAAAGGGGCTTCTAACCTTCACCCCTCCCCCGTAGTGCACAGGTATCCTTCATGGGACCTCCCTAAGATGCTCCAGGCCCTAATGGAACTGCCATTTGAACCCCTGAGGACAGTGTCTCTACAATTCTTGACACTAATGGTGGTTTTCCTGGTATCAATCACATCGGCCAGAAGAATGTCAGAGCTGGCTGCCCTTTCAATCAGGGAGGATCTATGCATTTTGCACGATAATAGAGTTGTTCTTCATTTAGATCCCACCTTTATCCCAAAGGTCAATACCTGGTTCCACAGGTCCCAGGACATTGTGTTACCAGATTTCTGCCCCCTCCTGCACCACAATTTAGAGCACAAGTGGCATACCTTAGACATTAGGAGAGCGCTTAAAATTTACCTCAAACATACTTCCACCTTTAGGAAAACTGAAGCTATGTTTGTTTCCTTTTCCCCATCCCACTTGGGGAACAAAGCCTCTCCTCCCACCATAAGCAGGTGAGTCAGGGCGTGCATTGCACAGGCCTATAAGGCAGTCGCTCTTCCTGTGCCTCAAGGACTGACTGCACACTCTTCCAGAAGAGCCTCGACTTCAGCGGCCTGGGCTACCCGGGCGTCCATGGAAGAGATTTGCAGAGTGGCCACATGGGCATCCCCATCTCCTTTCATCAGACATTACCATCTGGATTCCTTTGCCTCTGTGAGTGCAACCTTTGGCAGATGGGTACTTCAGCAAGTGGTTCCATAATTGGAATGATCACCGGACGAGGACCCTCCCGTGGACATGCAGGCTTTGGTATGTCCCATCCTGGGCTCTCGCAGCAGCATTAAGGAGAATGGGCGTTGGTATAATTACCTGAGAATGCCCTTTCTAATTAATCTATGCTATTAGAGAGCCCAGCCCTGCCCTTGTTTCGTCCGGATCATGGTAAGAAATGATAATGTTCTAGATTATGTTTTGCTTTCAGAGACACTCATTAGTCTGTCAGGTATCTTCGCCAAAACTGGGGAGACTCCCAGGAGCTGGCCTTTTATATAGAAGAACAGACTCAGCTTGATGACATTATCAGGAGGAACCTAACCCATCCTGGCCTCTTTAACAGCATAGATAGAAAGGGCGTTCTCAGGTAATTTTACCAACACCCATTCTGCCATCTTTCTAAATCTATCCCATATCCAAAATTTTCCCCCCGTGCAATCATTGTTTCTTTAACCTGTTGTTCTTCTAGTTTAGCTCCAAGTAAATATCCATATAATTTTTTAATCATCTTCTCATCGGTACCTGTCAAAATCCCATCTTAATTCAGTTAATTCATTATAAAATCCTTCTGTCCTACGATCTTTATCATATCTAGAATATAATTGCACATATGAAAACCAATTCATCTCTATTTCTTGTTCCTCTAGTTCTTGCTTAGATTTGAGCTCACCATTTAATATTTCATTGTATCTTACTGTTTGTTCTATTCTTTAAAGAATTGGATATGCAAATGCCTCTGTAGTTGACAACCAGACTGATATTTTCATGTTGTAATGTTGTTTCCTTACTTTCTCCCATGTTGATAATAAAGCATCATGAATATAATGTCTCCTAAAATACCCATGTGTTTTACTTTTCTTATACCATATAAAGGTGTGCCATCCCAATAACAAATCATGATCTTCTAATAGTAACAGTCTAATATTTCTTAAAAGAATCCATTCTTTTACCCACATCAATGTTGCTGCCTGATAATATAGTTCCCAATTGGGTAAACCAAAACTTCCTCTCAATCTAATATCTTGTAACAACTTTAATTTAATTCTTGCCTTTTCCCCCGCTATATATATTTCAAAATTCTTTTATTTAAGTCTTCAAAATATTCTTTCCCTAATTTAATTTGAATTGTCGGAAACAAATGTAAAAAAATCCTTGGTAGTATATTCATCTTAATTGTGGATATTCCCATTTTTTCAAATCTCACAGTTATTTAAGTTTATGATAGTTATCTTCTTTGAGTGTTCCACATCTTGCAGTCAGTTGTATTCCTAAATATTTGACTTTTTTACGATCTGGATGTTCAATCTCTCCATCAATTCCTTCTTTTGTTTTTCCACCAAAGTTTTATCTAAAATCTTAGTTTTATTTTTGTTTATTTTCAATCCTACTACTTGTCCATATTCTTCAATCTTCTCTATTAACGTAGGTGCTGTTTTTAGTGATTTCTCTAATATAAAAACCAGATTGTATGCAAATGCCTGCAGCTTATATTTCTCCTTTTTATTTTCATCGCTTTTATTTTACTATCATCTCTGATGTTTCTATTTAATACTTCAAGGGTCAAAACAAACAGCAAAGGCGACAGTGGACATCTTTGCCTAGTTCCTTTTCTAATATTGATGTTATCTGTTAGATCGCCATTTATCACTTTGGAGGATTGCTTATGGTATATTGCCTTTATAGCTTCAACCAAGTTTCCACCAAATCCCATTTGTTCCAATTGTGCTATCATAAACTGCCAGTTTACATTATCAAAAGCTTTTTGTGCATCTAAAAACACTAAGGCCATTTGTTTCTCAGAATGTGTTTCATAATATTCCAAAGTGTTCAAAATTATTCTAAAATTGTCTTTAATTTGCCTCTTTGGCAGAAATCCATTTTGATCAGCATGTATGAAATTATTCAAATATTTTTTTAGTCTTTCTGAAATTATTGGAGCAAAAATTTTGTAATCTGAATTCAACAGGGAAATGGGTCTATAATTTATTCTCTTTTGGTATTAGAGTAATGTACGCCTCTGTCCATGATTTGGATATTTTAGTTTCAGACAAGACTTCATTCATCACATCTAGCATTGGAATGCTTAAAGATTCCTATAAGGTTTTATAAAATTCCACTGGCAGCCCATCCGATCCTGGTGCCTTTCCAGTATTTTGTCTCTTTAACGCCTCAGTTGATTCCATCATTGTTATTTTCCCTTCTAACATTGTCTTAATCTCCTCAGATATCTGAGGTAATTTCACTTTTTGTAAATATTGTTTCGCTTTTTTTTGATGAATGTTCTTTTGATTATATAATTTTTCATAATATTTTTGTATTATGTTTTTCTTTTCATCATTTCCATTACATGCCCTTTCTTGATCATCTTTTAGTTGCAGTATCTTTTTTGTTTCTCTCTCTTTTTTCAGCTTATATGCCAATCATCTGCCTGGTTTATTTGCATTTTTGAAAAAAAAATTGTTTAGCACTCCTAACTTTTTGGGCTAACTTTTCTTTTTCCATCAGCCCCATTTTATGTTTAATTATGTCCATTTGATTTTTAATATTCTTTTTTGTGGAAATTTTTGGAAGTCCTTCTCAAGTTCCCTGTAATCCTCCTCTAACTTCTGTTGTATTCGTTTCTTCTTGATTTTTTCCCCTTATATAATCTATTATCAAACCTCTGGCAAAGGCCTTCATGGTATCCCATACGTTTTGCAGTGAGGTGTCTTCTTTATTATTATTCTTAAAAAAGAAAGCCAGTTCCTTTTCCATTTTTTGTAGAAATTCTTTTTCTTTCAGTATTGTGTTGTTCAAAGTCCATCTAGATCTTTTCCTCTGTCCTTGCCACTCAATTTGTATTGGATTGTGGTCACCCAAGTACTTGCTTCAATATTGACTTCTTTTACATCGGAAATCAAATCCGTTGACATCCAAATCATATCTATTCTTGACCATGATACTTGTCTATTAGAATAAATGGTGTATTGTCTATTCCTTGTGTTTCTTTTCCTCCAAACATCTAGGATGCTTAGTTCCTCTACCATTTTGAAGAAGGATTTCGGCAAACTCTTTCTATTTTGTCTGTTAGTTTTCTGAGTTGTATAGTCCAAGTTTACATCTACTATTCCATTAAAGTCTCCCATAAGTCATATATTATCATATTCCAATTCAATAATTTTTTTGTGTAAATTTTTGTAAAATTCTTCTTGTTTTTCATTAGGGGCATATATTGCTACTAAAAGTATATTTACGTCATTGTCAATTATTTCTACCATTAATATTCTTCCTTTTTCATCTGTAAAAATTAATTCAGCTTTAATTGTATTTTTAATATATAGTGCAACTCCCCTTTTTTTCTTTTGAGCCAATGAGGTATATAAGTTCCCAATGTTCATATTATTAACATCTGAACATGTTGTTTTTTAATATGGACTTCTTGTAAGCAAATTATATCCAATTTTAATTTTTCTAATTTGTGAAATATTTCCTTCTTTTTATAACCAAATTCACTCCATTTATATTCATTATGATTAGTTTCTTTTCTTCCATTGTTCATACCTTATATGTAGAGTTTATAGCTCTAGTAGACCTTTGCTCCCTCGCTTCTTTATACTCCATTCTTCCGCCTACTGCTCCTTCCTCACATGTTGCTTATTCTTGGATTATTTTATCTCTTGCTTCAACCATTTCTTCTTGAATTTTGATTATTTCCTCTTCTCACAATTTTTCATCCTCTTTCCCTCGAAAATATTCTCCATAAAATAGTTCTGCTTTCTCTATTGAATCTATTCTGTCTTTGCTCCTGCCAGGTGAACATAAGACCTTCAGGAAACAGCCATCTATAATTCACACTCTTCTTAATTAAATTTTTTGTCAAGAATTGATACTCTCTTCTTATTTCCCTCACTTTCCTTGATACTTGTTTTAGGACCACAGTCTTCTTATCTTTATATTTCAGTGGTTCATCTCTTGAGCTTTGTAGAATTTGTGTTTTAATTGCCTTTTTAGTAAGTATTCATTCTTCATGTGTTGTATATTTTCCACTTTCTCTTCAACATATTTCCCTTGTTCTTGTATTGCTTGTATTGCTTGCATTATTGTCTTAACTCCTGCATTGGAAACTCCTTTTTCTCTTTCTTTCTCTTTTTCCTTTTAGCATAGGATGTATTGATCGCTGACCAGCTGGGCTTAAGGAAGAGGAAGTAGGGATCAAAGATACTGTTGCAGCTGTCTTCCTCATCTCAAATTAATTATAATTCCAAGCAAAAGATATCTGCCAATTAATCCAAGTACTGTTTTCTGCCTTAATCCAATTATAAAAAGAACAAGCTTTCCATATCAAAAAACAAAATGTAAAAATAGAGGAATCAAAAAATATTAAATCCACAGAGGCAAAAGTAAAAAAGAAACAAAAAATTAAAAAAGAAAGAGTTCCAAAAATAATCCACACAAAAGATAAAAATAGAGAAAATTAGAATATTCCAAGTAGAGAGCTAGCCCAAAAAAAGGAAGCAAGCAGCTGTCAACAAAGATGAAATAGTAAAAAGGCCCAGAAAAAGTACCAACAGTAAAAAATAAAACAAAATAAAATAGCCAACGTTTTTTTAAATAGAAGTCACAAAGCAAATCCAAGCCACCGTATTGTATCCAAAAAGCCAAGTCAAAACAGTCCAAGGTCACAGTAGTCTTTTCTCTTATTCTGTCTCCAGCTGTTTAGGTTGCCAGCACAGTACCTGTTTCAACAATTTTTCAGCACTGCTCTTTATCTTCCTTTTAGGTCTAAACAACCTGCTGTCAAAAAACAATTCTTTAATCTTTATAATTTTTCTGTAACCTCTAGGTGGCACTATTGCTTTGCTTTCACTCCTTTGT
>JANHFN010015448.1:0-13827 GCA_032468175.1 Toxicocalamus goodenoughensis
TACACAAAAGTTAAAACATGCTAAAACGAAATATTGATACTGCTGTAAGATTAAATTAAAATCCCCACCCCTAAAAATGTTAAAAATACTTTAACATTAGACTTTCTACTATTGACCTCACCCGTTTCCTAAGAGGTCTGTCTGTAGGGGGCCTGCATAAGCACACCAATGTGCCTACCATCCCTGTCCTATTGTTTCTTTTATTTTTTATTTCTTATATGTATCCATGTATTCATAACTATGTTTTTGCTTATACCTATTATCTTGTAAGCAATTGACAAAAATTAAAAAAATTTAAAAAATAAAATTCTGAGATGTTTATAATAGTCAATCAGAGGCCTTTAGGATGAGATTTTGAATTTGGAATGGGCCACCTTTCATTTCAAAGTCAAATGCAAGTTAGGAAATCAAAGAATTTTCAAGAGAGATTCATAAAAGAGTTTGCTATTTTATTTATGTGTATACAAACTTACACACACACACACACACACACACACACACACACACACAAACACATACACATACACATACACACACACACACAAAGGCTAGCCATAAATAGACTGTTTATTTGGAAGTTAAACACACATTTGTTTCGATGGTATTGTTTTTCTGGACAAATGTGCAGAAAGTTGTAATAATGTAAGTTAATACATCTTTTGTTATTGCACCTCAAGGCAATTTTTAATTGGAAGATTGTGTGAGTTTATTTCTGTTTGTTTTTAAAAGAGTTCTTTTGTTTAAAATCCACACATCACAGTAACTGAGCAAAAAAAAATCCATTTATTTCCATCTTACAAGGACACAGACATTGAAAAATACTCAAGGAATAACATTCTGTTGTTTTAAATATAAGAGGTGACTTTTGTTTATTCAATTGTCAAATGGTTTTACACAACCTTCAATCACCACAAAAGAATGAAATAAAAAACTGAACTGGATGTTTTGCAAATCAGTTTCCAATCAGTTAAAAGTAGAGTAAATTATACAATAGAACAGTGTGTCTGTTTTTTAATGAAAGGATATATCTGGAGGAACTGGATAGAGGGCACAGTTTTTAACCTTATTGCCAACTTGCTGTATTTCTGTTCCAAATTGCTCCCCAAGTGAATTATCTGCCTGTTGAATTTGAAACACACATTTGCCCTTGCAAATACATTTTTCAGAACCCTGAAGGATGAAAAATCATGAAAAAGGCCATTTAAAATAAAGAAAAAAATATGGGGGGAAGATTAATCACTGTCCCATTTCTTCTCATCTCATTATATCCTGGAAACCTTAGCAACAGTTTTTCCTATCAATATAGGAGTTGTTAATCTGGTTGACTATGACATGTAGTTTTGTACTGAATTACAATTTTGATGTGATTACACTAAAGATATTCTTTTTAAAAAGAATATTGGTTAAAAGTTGGTTCTCAAAACTTGATTGCATGCATGAATGAATCTACTTCTATTGTAACACTAGAAGCTCTCTTGCACAACATCTTTTAGTAGGCTGATGTGAAGATAAATCTATTGTGAGAGCATGTGAGTTAAATGAATTAATGAGTTAATAATGAGAACTCATTAATCTATCATAGAGCTAGTTTGGTGTAGTGGTTAAAGTACCAGACCATACACCAGCAGATTGTGAATTCTAGTATTCTACTTTAGACATGAAAGTTGACTGAGTGATTTTGGACCACTCTCTCTCAGCTCAAGCAATGTTGTGGTGCAAAAATAGGAAGAAAAAGATTATTAGATATGTTAGTCACTTTGAGTTATGTAATAAAGGTTGGATTAAATAAATACATACATACATAGAGCAGACAGACAGACAGACAGACACAGACACAGACACAGACACAGATACAAACACACAGACACACAGACACACAGACAGATACACACATGTGTGTTTTCATAGATTTTCACGGATACAGGTATGTAGGTCTTGGCATGTTTGGGTCTTTTCCCATAAAAGATTGAGAGTATCTTGGTGATGTTTTGATGAGGTCCCACACATCACCTTCAGGCTGGTGCTTTCGGCTTTGTGCTTGTGCGAGCAAAGCATGATCGGAGCTGCCGTCTCTCTATAAATATTGGTGGGGAGGTGTGGTGTGTTGGCTCTGTTGTAAGCAGGCTGGTTGGCTGTGTTGTTGTTTCTTGATTGGTTGATGGAGTTGATGTTTGCAGATTGGTTGGCTTTTTCATAAAAACCTGTGTGTCTGAGGTACTGACTGTGTGTCTATCAGCCTCCTGTGTTGTAATCCAGTGATCGGGGCTGCTGTCTCTCTATAAATACTGGTGGGGATGTGTAGTGTGCTGGTTCTGTTGTTTCTGACTGTGTGTCTATCAGACTTCTGTGTTGTAATGACCTGGGTAATGGGCTGTGTGATGACCTTCTGAGTTCTATTGTAGTGACCTCCTGGGTCTTATGCTGTAATCTCCTGGGTCGTTGGCTGTATTGTAACAATCTGGATAATGGGATGTATGATGACCTTCTGAGTTCTATTGTTGTGATATCCTGGATCTTGTGCTGTAATCTCATGGGTCATTGGCTGTGTTTTAACATCCTGAGGTTTTGTGGTATAACCTCTTGAGTTCCATGATGTGATGTCCTGAGCGGATGGCTGTGATATAATGTTCTAGGTTTTGGTTTGGCTCTCAGTTTGAGGTCTGGCTGTGTGTTCATGGCATGTATCAGTTTGCTTAGTTTGGGGGTCGGGGTGTGTGGCAGCTGGTGATGCAGCGGTGGTCTGGTTTCTGGGTGATGGTTGCCTTTCATCTATGGGATGGGTTTGGGTTTGGGTTTGAGTCTGGTGAGGGAGATTGCTGGTGGCGTCGTGCTGTTTTGGGTCCAGTGTTGGTTTTCGTGGCTGGGACTCATTTGTTGATAAGGGCTAGTTTCCAGATGTCTGGTAGGTGGAAGGTATCATCCCATTTATTCATGTTATAGGGGTGTTTCTCTATTTCAATGGCTTCCCTGAATATTCTCTTGTTGAAGTGTTCAGTATTGGAGATTAATTTGGTTCCCTCAAAATATATTTAATAAATATACTAATTTTAGCTTAGAACAAAAACCTGTTCTCAGAATCTGTATAATTTAAGATAGAAAGTTTTCAGCCAACATAGTTGAATGGTTAAGATGCTAGAGTAGGAATTGGAAGGCTCAGCTTCAAATCTACCCTCATCTCTAGATGGCTTTGAGTGAGTTAAATATTGTCTCTCTCTCTCTCTCTCTCTCACACACACACACCAAGCTTTTTAAAAATGCCTGTTTCCTTTATTTGTGCATAAGTTTTTATTAAGGATTTTTATTACACAATGCAAACTAAGCTTTAAAAGAGAAGCAAGAATGGTAAAAAAATAAAAAGTGCAAGAAAAAAGGAAAAAGGAAAAAAAAGAAAAGAAGGAATATGATAAAAATATAATAAATATATAAAGTGACATCCAACCTTCATTACACGTATAAACAAATTTAGTAACTCAATCACTCCCTATTGGCTTATGATATCTCATCCCATATCTATAAGCATTATAAAACAACAGCTTTTCAATCCTGGTGTAACTAAAAGCCCATAAAGGATTACCAAAACTTTGCAAAGAAATGTCTTATTTTAAGCTTGATCAAATAAATCAGCGTTATATTCCTTCTGTTTCATTGTAATTAAAAGGAAGGAATATAATTAATCATCTTAATTTTAGTTCATTTTGTATGAATATTGATAAATATTATCATAGGATCTTATTTTTCTTCCATGTTTCTTTGTCACATTGCACAGAGTTTTTTAATGTGATCTTTTGTAGATCGGAAAATATTTTCGAGGTCATTCCCTTGGTCTATCATTTGTTTTTCACCTTTAATTTTTAAAACTTCAGCCAGTTTCCTTTGGATATGTAGTAAAGCTTCCTTTTCCAAATAATGATCTTGGCTTATGATTTGTAATTCCTCGTTCAGTACTTTCTCTGTCTTGTCAAACAAAATTTGTTCCATGTCTGTCATTCGCTCACTGACATATTTTGGACATAAACTATCCATGGAATCTAACATCGTTAGTGATACTATTGATATTGTAACTAATTTCTGGCTTCATTCTTTGAATATCCCCTTTAATACTGGTATTTCCCATGTAATGTTATTTTGTGTTATTTTGTAAGTCCCAGCTAATCAATACCAAAAGTTGGGTTGCATTTTTTCCCCTTCAACTTACAATATTTAGCCTCCTCTTAGTGTCCAATTTCTAACATTATACAGTTGCTTAGCTTTGTTATGAACCAAGATAGCTAACATATTTCTGTTTTTTATTCTTTTTACTTATTTGTTTTATTTTTCGTAGTTAATTCTGAAATCCAGATAACATTCTTAGATAAAAATCTTATTTAGCTTTTTGTGCTTATTTCAAATACTCTAAGTTCATAAGTTTGTAATTATTTGTTGTTGCTGTTGTGGTTCAGATTTGAAGTTAAATTCACTTGGCAACTTTTCAATATTGTCATTCTAATGGTTTCTAGTAGTTTTAAGATTAATAGGCAATTTCCAAATTAGAAAGTGAGTGTCCTTTAAGGTTCCACCATGGTTGTAAGCAAGTTGGCTGATTTTATTGTCTCCTAGTGCTGAAACTGAGTGAAGACTCCTGTTCTATGGTTCTCTTATGAGGAGCAGCCTTCCAGAACACATGTGGGTGATTTCCTATCTTCTACTTGCAGCATTTGGAAAAGTTCTAAGGAAATGGTTTGCTCACCTGTTCTTAGTTTTTATCATAATTGTCAACTCCACTTTTATGAATACAACTTCAACTTGCTATGCCTCCCTCAAAAGTAAATAAATAAAAAATAAAAATCCCACTGTTTACATCAAAGAAGAAACATCAATCATCAGTCATGACATTTGGTAGCAGTAAAGTTGGCATTGGTGCACTGCTCACTTATGCAAGCTGATTTTATTTCTTCATGAATAATGAACTGTCATGAAACCCTGTGTGTCATGCAGTGTTTTCATAGCAGACGCAACCATTACAGAAACTGAACTTGTGTTCTGAGGGAACTAATCAAGTGAATGATTATGCTCCAACACTTTTGTAATTAGAAGGTGAAATCGAGTTGGTGGCCCACAATTATTGATATAGAGTGACATGTTTGGGGCTCCATTCCTAAAAATATGGATAGAACCAGGATGAAATCTAAATGCGGTTGTATTGCATTCACACTTAAACTTATTGGAAATTAAATATAGTTTGAAAAATTGTGTTCCAGCTGTGTATGTAATAAATTTGCCCTTTTGAATACCGCCTTTCAGGAGCTGAATTAAACTTCCTTGGGAGTCTCTGTTTTGCACTACTCCTACCTCATATGTCCTGTACTTCATTTAAATGTTGATCAGCGATGTCTGAAGAAGCCATCTCTCCATAGCCCCTGGATATAGATCTCCTCTGCACTAATGAATAGCTATTTATTCAGGTTTCTTGACTGTGCAGGGAGTTCTCTTTACATCCATGCAATTACAAATAGGAACATGTTTCTCATAAAAACAAGAATGATGAAGCCATCATATGTCATTAAGATCAGTTTTCCATTCATGCTGTTAGGTATCTTGTGTGCACATCTGCATGCAATTTATATGGAGTTGTTTACTTGGAACACAGAAAAATGAAAGGCTCTAGTCTCATAACTGTGCTCAGTAGCAATATAATTTGCAGCATGATATACAGAGGTCTTGGAAATGACTTAGTAAATTAAAAAAAAGCAGATGCCAGGGCTTAAATCTCAGACTTTCTGGCTACAAAGCAAATTATCACTTAGAGATGGTTTTCCCTCTTTAAAAAAAAACAGAGTTCAATTATGAGTCCTCCATCTGCTTCCAAATGGCATAGGATTTGAACACACAGAGACATTTGTCATTATTACAGTTTCATTAGAGGTATAGAGGTATAGTTTCATTTAGTCAAGTATAAGTTTCAGAACCGAGATTTTCCATTTTAGACAAGACAGCTAAGCTTTCTTTGCTTTGCATTTTAAAACTTCTCTTCAAGTTCTAGCTCCATTAATAACCATTAGGGAAATTTATCTGGACACAAAAATCTTCAAATTCATTTTGAGTATGGCTACTTACAGCTCTATCTTAGTGAAACAAATTAAAATTGTTAGAACAGTTAGTTAGAACAATTAATCAGTGGAACAATTTGCCTCCAGAAGTTGTGAATGCTCCAACGCTGGAAGTTTTTAAGAAGAGATTGGACCACCATTTGTCTGAAATGGTATAAGTTTCCTGCAGGGGGTTGGAGTAGAAGAACTCCAAGGTCCCTTCTAACTCTGTTACTTCATTCTAAAATTGAATTGTAAGCCAACCAGAATTGTTTATTTTAACAGGCTGCCACTTACATTTTAATAAACAAACAGAATATTCTCCAATCTTTATAAATTCTAGTACAGATTGGACACATATTTAGCCATTGGTGCACAGGCTTTTTTGGTTTAAAGATGTCTCAAAGTTTGAAAGAAATGCATAACAGACCACATGCTAGTGCAAAAGGCAAAGAGGAAGGAAGGAACAAAAGGTTGTAGACTTGTTTTGTAATGAAAATTATACTATTTTACCATTCCCAATCCAAATATTGACTTCCATGCACTCCATCCATCTTCTCCTACCTTATCTGAGTCACTAAGATTAATCTGAACATACTGAAAATTGGCAAAAACGGAAAAGCCCATGCACCATGGAATGATTAACTACAACTGAAATGTAATTTGACAAGGGTCATAACTCAATTAAATAGCCTGTGCTTTGTACACAGAAGACTCTAAATTCATTTCTTGGTATTTCCAGTTAAAATGATCAGGTAATAAAGAAGACCCTTTGCTTCAGATTCATGATTGAGGTTGCTAAACAGTGTAGACAATGCATGTATCCTTGACATCTATGTTGTTAAACCAACCATTGGATGAAATAAGATCTATATCAAACATGTTCTGTTTTTGGATATCTTTGGTTGGCTTCCATAGAAAATACAACTAAGCATAAACTATTTATTCTTTGATATGACCTAGCACATTTATTCTATATGTTTTTAATCTGTTTCTCCAGGGCCCTATAAGCGGTCTTTTAATATTTTCCATTATAATTTGAAACAGATACACTAGGAGACATGGATGAAAATACTGTGAATATCTTCCAGAGACACATGGGAGAATTATGGCATTAGCCACAATTCAAACAAACAAACAAATAACCTCTAGTTGTATTGCAGTTGCAATTTTCAAATTTCCTATTTGAATGGCTAAAAGAATTCTGGGAATCAGAACCTCAACAGATCTATAGGTTTAGGGAAGGCTTCCCTTCAGCTATGAGAAAAAGAAGAAAAATCTTTGATTATTCCCTGGCCTCCCAGCCCCCAAAATGTGTTCTGATTAATTTTGATTTTGAAAATATCAGAATTCTAATTGTACCTACAATCATACATATCCAGTTGGATGGACATGGCAGTGTAGTTTTGGGCAACATTTCCTGCCTTGTAACACTGCAATTGTAGTGAAAAGCATCGTATTTTATTATTTATTGCTGTATTTAGCTGTGCATTGGCCCTATACATGAAGGTTACTTTGTTTTGACCAATGTTATTAGAATGTTTAATAATACAGAAACTTAATTATGCTATATCAGAGAAGTTAAAGTGAAGAAGTAGTTAGCCAGAGTTTAACTTGCCATTCTTATTTCATAGTTTACAAAGACCCATGAATTATTTATGCATTTTGCCATATATGAACCACTCAAAATCAAATTCTTGCACATCTAACTTCTTGGCATCGAATTACAAAGTTATATCAGTTACTTATTTAGTGTATTTTTATATGCTATGATAAGGGGGGGAAGGGGGGAACCTCATAAATTGTATGTTAGTCCACTTTCTCCCAAACTGTGCTCCTGAATTTTTAACAACTTGGAATAGAGAATTTTTTCAGGTAATGCATTTCTTGGTGCTAGATTTTCTTTTTATTAGACTGCTACAAAACAATGCAAGAGACAAATAAAAGATCTTATTTGTTGTGTTTCTTTGTCAATATTTTGAGCCCTATTTATACATCATTTAAAGAAAACTCATAAGGCAAAGGATTTAAATGTTAGTAAGTATGTAAAAAGCTCTTAAAGGATTCTTCAGTTAGAAGGATCTTAGATTGAATTACCTCAAGCTTATTTCTGAAATGTATCACTGAGTAGCTTTGGAGATATTAGATTGTGATTTGAGATTTAATGGACTGGGAGGACTTTAAAAGTGTACATACACAAACACATACACAGGCACACACATGCATATGAATATTAATACATAACTATATACTAGACACATTGTATGTACATATGTATAGTATGCTTACATAGTATATCTACATTATGTGTGGACTGGCTGGATAGCAGAAGTCACTCTTGGAAGTAGAAGACTGAGGTTGGAATCTCTAATGCTTCACCTGACTACCTTAGATATGAGAGTGACATCAATTAAAGACCTCATATGTAGATCTGTACTACCAGCCTAGGATATTTTTTTGAATTAATTCAGCGTAATTTTTGAATTGATTCAGCATAACTATAGGCTATTTTTTAAATCACTTGAGGGGTGCTGTGTTCTTTTCTATCCCATGCTATCTTTATCTTAGAAGAGAAATGGGAAATATTTCAGATATTTATTGTAGCGAAACCTTGGAAGGAATCTAAATGAACAGTTAATAGCCTTGAAATAATACACCCTACCTTCTATTTTCATCAATTCTACAAAAAAGGAAGGAAGGAAGGAAGGAAAGAAGGAAGGAAGGAAGGACGGAAGGACGGAAGGACGGAAGGAAGGAAGAAAAAGCTGTTGGGGAGAGAAACCGCTTCAAGTAGTTTGATGCTTATATCTGGAGTTTAATCTATTTTTGAAGCCTTCCTCTACTTTGGCCTCAGTAGCTTTCAGGCATTACATCCAGACAGTGGTTAATTTGGCCCCTAATTGATGGATTTCCCTGCTTCCTTTCTACTCACATGCCTGTTGGGGAAACAAATACTAAGTGCTTTCTATTATGTGGATATATCCTTTGAGGACAGATTTTTTTAAGAAAAGACCAAGAGTTCCTGTTGTCACTTGGGCTAAAAGGAAAAAAATGGGAAAGAAAGAAAAAGATGAGAAGGTCAAACTATTTCCAAAGCACTAGAAGGCAAGACAAGAAACAATGGATAGAAACTAAGGTGAGAAGCAACCTAGAACTAAAGAGAAATTTCCCAACGGTGAGAGCAATCAACCAATGAAATGGCTTGCCTTTGTGGGTGCTCCATCATTGGAGGCCAGAGGTGGTATGCAGCAGGTTCTGAACAGTACTCAGAACCAGTAGCGGAAATTTTGAGTAGTTCAGAGTAGTTCAGAGAACTAGCAAATATACCTCTGACTGGCCCCACCCAATCTATTCTCTGCCTCCTGAGTCCCAGCTGATTGGCTGGGTCTTCTTTTGTTGCCCTGAGCTGGAAAGCATGTTAGTGGGTTGGGAGGGAATGGGGATTTTGCAGTATCCTTCCTCTGGCACGCCCATCAAGCCATGCCATGCCCATCAAGCCACACCCATAGAACATGGAATAAAATATTTTGAATTCCACCACTGTTGGAGGCTTTCAGAAAGAGATTGGACAACCATTTGTCTGAAATGGTATAGAGTCTGCTTCTCAAGCAGGGAGTTCGATTAGAAGATCTCTAAGGTCCTTTCCAATTGTGTTACTGTATGTTGAGAGAGACAGAGACAGAGCATCATTCTTCTACTAGCCGTGTTTGTTCAAAAAAAACCTTGCCAAATCTTTTAAAGACAAAACAAAGGGCTACTATTTCAGCCTTCCTAGATCGAAACCATAAAATAGTCTAGAGAAGTCCCATGAGCCTATACAAAACAAACTAGCAAAGACTAGCAGTTAAAGGTCCATGTCTTTCAGAACACAAACCAAGCAACTGGAGTAGAACTATTTATGTAAGATGGAATGCATCATGGCAACTGACCTTAAACTGCTTTGCATGCACCATATTTCCTGAGAAAGTAAGCTCCTGATAATGGAACACTTTGACTCTCTCTTAATAACTAGTCTCTCAAAAATATGTCATTTAACATCAGCTTTCAGGTACTTTACATACATGAATGTACAGTTGTCTTTATCCTCTGCAACAGATTGAATTTGTTCCACGATAGTAGGGGGAACATTGTCTTCAACCAATTGTACAGGGTTGTTTTTTATGACATTTTTCTCTGTTTCTCTTTGTGTATCATTTTCTTCTTTGGACAAGGACGGCACATGATTTCCAATTCTCCAGTGTTCCTCCTAAAAACAGATCATAGGATAAAGGATATATCAAACAGATATCATCTCTGAGCTTTAGAAGGTAGCCCTGGCTCACTTTTCATTTTCTTCTTTGGACTTAAATATGGGGGGAAAAAAGAAACATAGCATCTATCTTATGGTATTATCTTTCTAAATATCTTATATTGACCCCTCCTTGATCATCTTTTGTAGGTCTTCTATCACAAGAGAATTTTTGTTCTTATGTATTATCTTTTAAGGATAAAAGTGTCATATCTAAAGGACAAGGTGAGCCTTTAATACTTTCAGTAAAATACAGGAAGGATGAAGAAAGAATTTTGTTGATAAGCCCCAAGATGCTAAGAAATTGATTAAGATATAAAGAAATTGTTTTAAGGTGGAACAGACAATTGCCATAGGATCGATCTTTTCAAGGCTGACAGTGAATGATGTGGCCAAAGCAGAATGAGGATGAAGCCATGGTTAAACAGGTGCTACTATTATTTCTTTCTGACATTCTTTTTTTAAAATATCTCCTCCTTCTCTCTCTTTCTCCCCCTCTCTCCTTCAGAAAATGTTTTCCCTCTCTAGTTCCCTCCCCCACTTCTTGCTTTTTTAATGCTTCTTCTTCCTCAGGATGCCGAAAATAGCTCCATAATGATTCAGCTAGGATTGACACTGCAAAAATGCTTATTTTTAGCTTCATATGACTGCTAAAATAGGCACTGAAAGCAAAAGGGGTTGTGTCTCAGGCATGGATGTTGCAAGGGATTAATCCTCAGGCAAAAAGCTTAGATTACATGAGGTGAGTTAGTTAATCAGAGAAAGTTAGTTTAGGGGAACCTAGTTTATAACTGAAAGCCAGTTTCTGTTGCTGTGGATAGAAGCCTTATACTAGAAAGTGGGAAAAACATGAATCCTAGGCCTCCTTTAGAGATAAAGCTGGGAATGCTACAATGGTTTTAAGTATGAAAAACAGTCATAAGTCATTTTTTTCAGTGCCATTTTAACTTTGAATGACTAAATGACTAAATGACTGTTGTAAGTCAAGGATTATATGTACAAAAATACAAAAAGCTTCTTTGCATACAAAAAGCTGCTCTAAATACCAATCATTAGATTAAAAATACCTGCAAGCCGGAGTTACAAATCAGGCAGAGTGCCAGAATACCTTGAAGAATTTAAAATAGTTAAAATGCAATGATAACTATCAGCAGCCAACACTTGCTCATAAAGTGAAACCCTTTAGCAGGGAGGTCATTTAAGCTCTCCAGAAAGAACACACCCAGCAAAAGCAATCCTTAGATCCATTTGCACTTAAAAACACCAGCTGATCTCATTTGTCTCACAAGATATCCTAAAAAAATAATCCAGATTTAAGACTAAGATCCCCCAGAAAAGCAGTAAAAAAAATCAGGGCCAAGCTTGCATCTTGCCTATTGAAAGTACACCCCAAAAGGACAGTGCCTATAACCACTAAAGCAGTGAAGAAAGATCCCCCTCCCCAGATAGAAAAAGAAACCATGAGGCAGGAAAAAATCAAACACAATATAAATAATTAAATTGAAACACTAGTTGTTGCTTGTTAAACCAATTACCAGCACATTTAGACACAGGAACTAGCCGAATTTCTCAACCCAGTTTCTTTTCAGGAACAGAAATCAACCTTTTTCCTTCCAAACAAAGTTGAATAGGGAAAATTATCCCATCAAAAAGCACAGGATTAAACATCACCAAAAAACAGTTTTAGACCAAAACTCAGAAAGGGTATGTAAACTCACATTTGAATGTTAATCTCTCTAGCTAGCCAAGAAGCCTTGCTGAATGTCACTCATCTTGATTCCTTGTCATTAAAATCTTCTTTTCAGCAGCTCTGCTTCATTATTCAATTATTGCTTCAAAATGCAATATAATCCCAGCTGGAAGAACTACCAATAGCAAGGTAAAAAGCTTAAAACAACCCTTCCCCTTTAAGAACATATCAGCAAAGGAAAAAAAACTCTGGAGACAGGAAGTCTTGGCATACTCCCAAGAATGTAGTAAGGGTTAACGGATGAGCAGTTTCTGTAAGCAGGGCAATAAAGATTACGCTAGAAACAACACCAGAATGTTTCCTTCCTGCCTTCCTTACAGGATTAGCCCTGTAAAGTAAAACAAAACAAAACCAAGGAGATTTCTTCCAACAACCAGTTCTCCGAACTGCTTAGAAAATTAACAACAGTGACTAGGTGAGAACCAGTACAATAGTGACTAGGTGAGAATCAGTAGAACCCCACCCCTGCCTATAAAGAAGAAGGCAATGGCAAACCACTTCCAAAAATGCTGTCAAGGGTCACCTGAGTAGTGGATCTGAGGAATGGATTTTCAGAGGAAAAATGGCAGACTACAGGAGCTACTACTCAGGTGACCCTGTGGACACAGATAAGCCTCCAAGTGCTTCAACAACCCTGTAAAAGGACGCAAATGCCTGCAACGAATATAAATCCATTCCCCACTATCCTGTCAAAGCTGAAGAAGTTTATTGGATGAGAAGTGAAACATTTTTAAAGAAAAAAACAAGAAAGTCCAGTTGCCTCTTGAAAAAGCACCTTTGGGAATTTACCTTGATCGTTAGAAGTTCAGATTCTTGTATATAAAGCAGCATGAAATACATTTGTAGTACTTTTTAAATTCTATCTACCTTCCTGACTTCTTTCACTTATCCACTATGCCACTAAGGATGCTCTACAATCAATTATTTCACCTGTAACGAATGAACATGATGCAGTAGCTACCACACTGTGCAAGGCACTGCTCGTTGCATTGCACCCCAATTCCTATGGAATTTGTGTTTCCCTTTCCATATGGACTAAATCCACCTGGTAGAATAAAGATGCTTTTTAACACTTGCTCCGTTTTGGGAACATTTCTGGAAAATGATATGAATAACCTTTATCTCCAATTTGTCAGTAATACATTTTATCTCACTTTTCATTGGAGGAAACTCTAAAATATGCCAGCTATTAAGTTTTGCAAGCAAGGGAATTTGAAACAATTCAGTAAAACTGATCCAAATTGATCTAAATCAGCAAATGCAAGCTCCTAAGCTCAACGTTTGGCTTGGTCTTTTATGATCTAAAGGCAGGTTATCAAACAATAAAAGTATTAAAGATAAGGTTAAGAACGTAAATCAGCCTCCATCTCATCTTCAGAATATGGTATCTTCGCAGGTCCATCATTTTTTTACACAAATTACTGTTCATCCAATTATTATTTTTTGAGTTATCTGCATTCCAAGAAAAGCTTTTAGCTCCTTGAAATGTCAAGTGTCACCTTCAGCTTATTTAAAGCGGATCATACCAAATCCTGGTTTTATATATATATATACATATATACGTATGGAATATCATCTGTGTTTGGGTATTTTCCCACGTTATTATACTTTAAAAACACAACTATAATGACATGGGAAAATACCCGAACAGAAGCCTGATGATGGCAGATGAGATTCTGCTGAAACGTTGCTACAACTTTAAAAGCACAACTATAATGACGTGG
>JANHFN010015723.1:0-13799 GCA_032468175.1 Toxicocalamus goodenoughensis
CCACCAGTCTTAAACTTGCCAGGTTTGAAGACCCTTGATCTAACTCCCAAAGCACTTTGGGCAGCTGTATCCAGAAATGACCAAATGCAAAGCATCTGGAAGACTAAAACAACCAAATATACCCCAAACCAACGAAAAACTAACAAAAGCTCAGACTTGGGTGCAGGTCACATCTTAGCATCGTAGCCTGAGAAAGCTAGCTTTATAAAATTGCAACAGCAATTTTAGAGGCAAGCAGTTAGATTAATGGAGTGTGAACACAGTTTAACAAATGTAAATGCAATGTGTTGGCAGACTGATGAGTTGAAATTACAATTTATTTCTAAAGGAAAAAAAACCCTTTCTATTCATTAAAGAAAGCCATGCAAACCAACACTGATATTTTGGTTGATTACAATTTGTCTTAACTGTGCGGTTTATTCCAAGGAAAGTATGATGAACATCGGCAGAACTGACTTGATGAGAGGCAGCATTTTATTTATGAAGAAATAATCTTGCTTTACAGGGCATTTCATGGGAAATGTTTATTCATATATGCTGGGCAGACCAAAATCTGCAATTTCCAAGAAATCAGTCTGGATGTATTGCCTGCCCTTTCTCCAAAATTCTTTGGAACAAATATCCTCACGTTTGTGAATATTTGCAAGCACATCTCAAGAGGTACACTTCCACTGATCAAGGCCTCATTTTAAAATATGTTAATTAAAGAAAACACCTAAACATTATGATTTGGGTCTCATCAAGTGATAGCAGTACAGGTAGTCCTCAACAACAGATCGTTTAGTGACCATTCAAAGTTACAATGGCACTGAAAAATGTTGAGTTATGGCCACATCCCCGTAGTCATGTGATCAAAATTTGGATACTTAGCAACTGGTTCATATATATGACTGTTCTGTGTCCCAAGGTCACGAAATCCCCTTTTGCTACCTTCTGGCAAGCAAAGGCAATGGGGAAGCCAGATTCACTTAACCAGGTTACTAACTCGCCGACTGCAGTGATTCACTTAATAGCTGTGGCAAGAAAAGTTGTAAAATGAGGCAAAGATCAACAAGGTTCGCAACAACAGAAATGTTAGACTCTGTTGTGGTCGTAAGTGGAGGACTACCTGTAATGTATTGCTTGCATGAACATCTTCAGCCTTAAGGTATTTGCTGTAGAGAATCACAATGTGAATAGGGAAGGTGTGAACTCATCCATGACTTTGTCTAGGATAGTGGTGGCTAACCTTCTTGGGCTCCTGTGCCAAAAACTGAATGCGTTCGCATTAACATGTACACTTGCATGCCAGCACCCAGAAGACAATGCACCCCCCCACGTCCCCCTGCACATGTGTGTGCAATCCCCCCTGCCGCCCTTACCTGCACTGTGCCTCAGAGCTGATTTTCGGTCCATTTGAGGCCTTTTTTAGCCTCCCAAAGGATTGAGGAAGGCTTCTGCAGGTTTTGCAGTCTAAAAAATGGGCCCGTTTCATCACTTCTGGTATTTCCAGAAATATAGGAAATGATTTTTCGGCCTACAAAGGCTTTACTCAAGCCTCTGGGAGGCCAAAAAAGGCCTCAAACTGGCTGAAAATCAGCTGTGAGGCGTGCGCATGTGCAGTGAGGTAAGTTTGCCTGCGGCTCGTGTGCTGACACAAATGTTTCTGCGTGCTGCCTGTGGCATCATGGGTCTAGGATGTATATTGACCAGTTGATGTGAAATGATATGTCTGTGAAATGACAGCAGCTAGAATTTCTCATCTGTTGCATGACTGCCAAGAACTGGGCCAATTATTTTTTAACATGGTGCGGAGTAGAATGTGAAAACATATGTTCTTACATGGCAGTATATCTGCTTTCTGTGCAGAGATTATATCCATGCAAAGATTCTCTTAACACTTACTTTAAAGAGCCTATTTTTAAAAATCTAGTCTTGTAGCATGTGTCAAACACTTGGGCATTTCTATAACAATACATATTAGCATTTATTTTTAAAATATCTTTATCACTTCAAGCAAATGAATTTACTTTGGGGTGTGGTAGGCGATTGATCGTTAACTGCTGGATAGGCTCAAATGTCAAAACTGCTTAACTACTCCCTTCTCTTTTTTGATGCAATCCGCCCTATGAATCAGTGCTTTGCAAGATGATTTGATAAGAGTGCTTTAAAGGAGGTTGAAAAAGGGAAATTCCATTTTTTTAAATGTTCCCAAGTAAGGATAGAGTCTTGCAAAAATATAGGATGCTGAAGCCATGCATAAATTGCGTGTGTGATATTACCGCCATGGTTATAGATACACATCGGAAAGAATTACCTGTAGAAACATGTACTCTGCTACCAGCAAAATATAGGTGGATAATAGCATCTGTGTCTGTAGTCAACTGTGGCCATCTGAAAGATATACTTATTTATAAAATGTCTGTTGAAAAAAATGCCATTCTCAGTGTTTCTGAAAGTTTACCTTGAGAGGAGACAAGCTATCCTAGACTGAGAGGGCCATGACCAAAAGTATTTCCAGGCTCCTGTCCCCTTAATAGTGCAGAGGGGAAGGCCACTGAGAAGGACCAGGGGAGACATGATAGCAATCTTCCAATATTTGAGGGGCTGCCCCAGAGAGGAGGAAGGGGTCAAGCTATTTTCCAAAGCACCTGAAGGCTAGACAAGGAATAATGGGTGGAAACTGAACAAGGAGAATAAGGAAACTGAATAAGGAGAAACTTTCTGGCAGTGAGAACAGTCAACCCATGGAACAGAAGTTGCCTTTGGAAGATGTGGGAGCTTCATCACTGGAGGCTTTCAAGAAGAGATTGGACTGCCATTTGTCAGAAATGGTGTAGGGTCTCCTACTTGGGCAGGGAGTTGGACTAGATGACCTACAAGGTCCCTTCCAACTCTGATGATCTGTTATCTGTGTCAGGCTGACAGATCTGCCAATCCTCACTAGATGGGGAAAAAAATGTTCCAACTCTTTGCTGCCACCTACTGGCCACCGTCATGTTTGCAGATGAAATCTGGAAGCCTTGGTGGGAAATGCTCTTGTGGTTTGTTAAAAAACATGATAAGTCTGTCCACACAACAACGCCACCCCCCACGCCCCCAGGGAAGACCCCACTCCAGCCCGCTTTCTGCTTAACCGCCTTGTGGCAATCCCAGTTAATCAGCCTCACGTTCAATCTTGAATGTTTTGGTCTTGTGAACGTAGTCCGCCTTGTTAACGCAGGTGGCTCTCTGGCTGTAGTCCTTGTCCAAGTGAGCCTCTTCGGTCCACTCCAGGTAGCCTCTCCCAATGAGTTCGACCTTCAGCAGAGGGTCCACCAGAGTGCTGTGAAGACTGAGAATCAGCTGCCCTTCCACGGTTGAGCCTGCCAAGTACACTTCCTTGGGAATCAGCAGCTCAATAGATTTCACCACCGACATGGGTGGGCATCGAGCACAGGAAGTGGCCCCTTCTAGGAGCCCTCAAGACCCCAGAAGGTTTGTCTTGGAGAGGATGGGCCTTGAATGAAGAAGCTTTGTGACATCAGCTCGTGATGCAGTGAAATTGGCTGCTGGGCAGATGTGAGGCAGTCTAGGTGGCAGGGAAATCCCTAAATATTTCGGGAGGGGGTCTCTTCTAGGCTTAGCCTCTGCCAATGGTGACTCGAGTCTCACAGTTCTGGAATGGTCCACCAGCAGAATGTTCCAGCACTCTGGTGCACCTCCTTTCTTCAAACATGGATTTGGATTTTTTTTTTTTTTACTAGCAGACCCTATTTAATTGGAAAAAAAAATGATGGAGGAACCAACCCTCCCTTGCTTGTTAGGTCTTGGAGAGGAGACCACTTGGAGCAGGGGTCCCCATAGCTGGCTGGAGAATTCTGGGAGTTGAAGTCCACAAGTGTTAAAGTTGCCAAGTTGGGAGACCTCTGACTTAAAGATTCTTGACTGGGAAGACCTGGACGTTGTGAAGATCATGTGAAGTGTCAGGGACCACTTTATAAGGCCTTTGGTAAGAGCACGCTTTCAATATTGCATCCAGGGTTGGTCACCGTGGTATATATAAAAAAATGTTGAGACTCTGGAAAGAGTGCAAAAAGAGCAACAAAAATTGATTAGGGCGCAGTGATGGAATTCAACCAGTGGAACCACCTGTTTGGTGAGTGTGTGCTTCGTGAGCGCACAGCGTTGGAAAACCGCCCAACTTCAGCTCTAAAACTTACCTTCTGCTGCAGCCCCGGTGAGAAAAACAGTTGAGGCACGGCAATCCGCTGTGCCACGCGAATCAGATGAGCTATAAAACACAAGAAATAGAGGATAGAGTAGGGCAGGGGTGGGGCGTGGGTGGGGCCAACTAATTCCGGGAACAACTGGTTCACCTGAAGCAGTGCAAACCAGCAGAATCACACCCCTGATTAGGGGACTGGAGGCTAAAACATACGAAGAATGATTGCAGGAACTGGGTATGTCTAGTGCAGTGGAGGCTAACCTTTTTGGGCTCCTGTGCAAAAAATTGTGTGCGTGCTTGCGCTCGCATACCAGAACCCAGAAGGCAATGCACGTGTAATCCCATGCCCCCTTACCTGCAGTACACCTGCCAACTGATTTTCGGCCGCGTGTCTCACAGCTGATTTTCGGCCTGTTTGAGGCCTTTTTCGGCCTCCCGCAGGCTTGAGGAAAGCTTCTGCAGCCTTTGCAGGCCGAAAAACGGGCCCGTTTCATCACTTCTGGTATTTCCGTAAATACAGGAAGTGATGAAACGGGCCTATTTTTCGTCCTGCAAAGGCTTCCCTCAAGCCTCTGGGGGACCGAAAAAGGCCTCAAACAGGCCGAAAATCAGCTGTGAGACACGCACATGCGCAGTGAGGTAAGGTTGACTGCGGCTTGCATGCTGGCACAAATGGCTCTGCGCGCTACCTGTGGATCGCGTGCCATAGGTTCGCCATCACGGGTCTAGTTTAATGAAAAGAAGGACTAAGGGAGACATGATATCCAATATTCAAAGGGCTGCCACAAAGAAGAAGGAGTCAAGCTGTTCTCTAAAGCACTTCAAGGCAGGGCAAGAAACAATGGACGGAAACTGATCAAAGAGAGAGTGAGACAACCAACCTAGAAATAAGGAGTAATTTTTTGACAGTGAGAATAACTAATCACTGGAATGGTTTGCTCCATCACTGGAGGTTTTTTAAGAAAAGATTGTGTAGAAAGTCAGCCCTCATCCACTTTCCTAGAGAATGAAATATTTTGGGGGATATTAAAAACGTAGGGCGGGTGGGTTGGACTAGATGACCTACAAGGTCCCTTCCAACTCTGATTATCTGTTACCTGAAAATTCCCCCCTAAAGGAGAAATGTGGGGGAAAATCTTAAAGGGGCAGAAACCAGCACCAGTCTCTCTACCTCCAAGGAGAAATGGAGGAGGCCAGTTTTTAGAAATGCAGATTTGGCAATCCATTCAGAAAGACTGGGCCAGACAGAAACTCCAGATAACCAACACAATTAGACAAGACAAGATTTAACTCAGACAAACATCTAGGATTTGCATTTCCCCTTCTGCCTATAGAGCCAGCCATGACCCCTTAGGAACCTTAGCCATTAGAATATTAAGGGACCTATTTTTGTACAGGAACAGGAAGTTGAAAGACAAAGCCCAAATTTTCTCACAGGCCACCAGTGGTCTCCGGCCCACTGGCTGGTGACTAGAATTTCCTTTTAAGACTAACTCAATTTAGCACACAGGTAGTCCTTGACTTACAATTCGTTTAGTGACCAGTTACATTGGCACTGGAAAGAGATTTATGACCGTTTTTTCTCACTTAGGACCTCTGCAGGATCCCCATCAAAATTCAGACGCTTGGGAACTGACTCATATTTATGACGGTTGCAGTGTCCCAGGGTGATGTAAAATCCCCTTTTACCAAGCAAAGTCAGTGTGGAAGCCTGATTCCCTGAACAACCAACCATGTTCTTCACAACTGCGGTGATTCACTTAACTGTGGCAAGAAAGGTCATAAAATGGGGCAAAAAAACCTCCCTTAACAGCTGTCTCGTTTAGCAATAAAGGTTGGGCTCAATTGTGGTTGTAAGTCAAGGACTTCCTGTATTGTATGAACGCAGAAACAAAATTTTTATCTGACCTGGCTGAGCATAATTGTCTGAACGTAGCCAAGAGGTTCTGTGGATTAAGTTCTGGTTCTTAAAATGAATTATAACACTTCCAGCAATATCAAAAATCTTTTTTTTTTTTTTGCAACCTGGCATCCCCCCAGGTTTGTGAAAAGGCAAATTCTTTACTCCCCAGACTGGCTGTTGTGGATTATGGGACCTCACGTCCAAGAGATACTTGAGAAAAGGTGGCCTAAGCATGCTTTAATGTTAATTTTTCACAAAAGATTGCTAATTATTTTTTTAACGTTCTGTCTAGGCAGAGGAGAAGTTGATGGATGCCCAGGGATTGGCTTGGCAATGACAGTGCTTCCAGCTTTCGAGAACAAGAGTGCCTCTGAGCATACGACGAGTTGACACACCCCAGGAAATGAGGAATTTGTCCCCCCCCTCCCCAGAATGGAAAGACAAAACGAGAACAGGACTATCCAAAGATTTCGACCCCCAATCCCCAAGGATTACAATTCCGAAAATAAAATAAATAAAATCGGCAGACTTTCGCGCCTGCGCAGTCAGGCGCGTACCCTCAGAAACGCGGAAGGGAGAACAGGCCGGCGAAGGCCTTCCCCTTCTCAAGCCCCGCCCCTTTTCTCAGATTCCCGCCACCGCCGACCAATCAGGAGGCTCCGATCGGCGCCGGGCGAATTTCCCCGCCAAACTCCAAAGCCGGGAGTTGTAAAAAAAAAAGAGAAAAATCAGATTTTTTTTGGCGCGGCTGCCGCGCTACCTGCACCTTTGCAGCTCCGTTGCATAGAAAACGCGGGCTCTTTTCCCGTGCAAAATTTAAAATTAAATAAGTTGGAAGTCTGCATTGCTAAGATTGGAACAGACCGATTGCAAGTTTTGCTTTTTTATTTTTTTGCACACTCACACACACAAAAAGGCGCCAACTTTTGAATCTAGCCAGAAGAGGATCCTGGGGGAAAGAGGAGTAAAGAAAGATCCGTTTGGCACAGTGAGTATTTTTCTAAAAGTCCTTCCAAGGCTGCAACGAACCCCACACAAAAAATGCTCGCGGGGCGAGGTTTGACTTAATCTCGGGTGTTTGCACGTGGAAATGGGGGCATCTGGGTTCCTGGTGGTGGGAATGCCCCCCCCCACCTGTTTCGCCTTCATCGTGCAAATATTTGCTAAGATGCGTTTTAAAAAACCCCTGCAAGGTCTGGGGTACTTCTTGACCTGCGTGTTGTCCCAGCTGCAAGCTGCGAGAGGTGGCTGGTTGGGTGTGCAAAATTACTCATCCTAAGGAAACAAGAGTTGGGGTCCGGATTTAGGTAGTGTAGATCCAGCTTTTCCATTTGCCTCCTCACTTGTGCAATCAAAGGCATCCCTGCTCATAAGTAAACTCCGTTGCAATCAGTGGACCAGGTAATTCCCAGGTAAGTTTGTCTCTAAAATTATAAGTTATTTGAAACATTTCAAACAAATGATAGGTTTGCCTTGCGAAAACATTTGCAACTCCCCAAACTGGAAATTTGTGGATATGTAGTGTTAGACCAGGTCAATTAAGGGCTTTCTGTATTTACTTTACTTTACTTTACTTTACTTTACTTTACTTTACTTTACTTTACTTTACTTTACTTTACTTTACTTTACTTAATTATTTGTTTTATTTTTGTTATGATTTTATTTTTGTTTTGTTTTATATTTATTTTATTTTATTATTTAAATTTATTTTATTTTTATTATTCAAATTTATTGTTATTTTATTATTTATTTTCATTTATTCAATTTTTTTTATTTTTTTTATTTAAATGTATTAAATTTATTATTTTATCTATTTAAATTTTTTATTTTAATTTATTATTTTAATTTATTTTAATTTTATGTTTTATTTGTTTCATTTTATTCATTTTACATTTTGCCTTTGATTTCTTTCTCATTTCATTCTATTTTATTTATTTTCCTTCCTTTCCTTTTATATCTTCCTTTCCTTTTTTATTTTTTATTTTTTCATTCCATTTTTATTGCCGCCCAATTCAACCGAGTGACTCTGGGTGGCGCACAATTCTACAACCGCCACACAATTAAAACGGTGGAAAAGACAAGAAAACTATGAAAACAAACAAAAACAAACCACCCACAAAATAAATAAGGATAAACAGCAGCAGACTCTGTGTGTGTGTGTGTGTATGGGTGACTGTATATCCAAAACACACTCCTAGGGGCTCCCTTGAAATTTCTCTCAAGTAAAACCGAAGTTTTAGGCCAACCAGACTGTTGAGAAGAACAAATGGGACTTTGGCAGGCCACGTGAGTTGACCCAACTGTCTGCCTTGGATTTTTGTGGTGTAAAAAAGGAAACAGCCGCCGGAGGCGTAGCCGTCCTGTCCTGCTGCGTCATGTTCATCTGGCAATTATGGCTGCCACAAAGAGGATTGACGGGGGTGCAGCCGGCTCGAGCCATCCCGCGAAATATCTACAGGAGGCGGGAGGTAGATCGAAAGGGGCCATCCTGTAAGCCTCACCGAGGAACGATGGGAGTTGACCTCAGGTAGCGTCATGTTGCTTTGAAAGACTCGGAGGGGGGGTCTTAGAGGTTATCCAGCCTGACCCCCACCCCTCCACCCCGCTCTGCCCTGCTCAGGGTACGATCCGCTCAGAGCACCTGACGGATGCCTGGTGCAACCTTTAAGGGAAGCGTGCGTTTAATAACGTCACTTGGCAGGCTGTTCCGTAGGCTGACAGCCCATAGGCAGGTAATCCTCGACTTACGACCACAATTGAGGCCCAACCTTTCCACTGCTGAGCAAGGCAGTGGCTAAAGGGAGCCTTGTCTCCCTTTACAAACCTTTCTTGCTCCGGTTGTTAAGCGAACCAATGCCGTTGTTGAATTGGTAACTTGGTTGTTCAGTGAATCTGGCTTCCTCTGTTGACTTTGCTTGTCAGAAGGTCGCAAAAGGGGTTCGTGTGATCCCCCGGGATACTGCAATCGTCATAAGTACATGCCAGTTGCCAAGCGTCCACATTTTGATTATGTGGCCACGGGAATTGTAGTGGGTAATGATCATTGTGTGAAAACGGGTCGAGTTAAGTTTTTTCTGTGTGGTAACTGAAGCGTTGCTAAACAGAACAGTTGTAAGTCAAGGAGTACCTGTATTGGTTTGAAAGACTTGAAGAGGATCTTAGAGGTCATCCAGACTGACCCCTCCACCTTCCCGTTCAAGGTAAGAGCCACTAGAAGTATCCGAGAGATGATTGGTCCAGCCTATAGGGAAGCAATAATTAAGCCATCATGTGGCAGCTAGTTTCATAGGCTGACAGCCAGTACAGTTTTACAGCCCGTAGAGACCAAATCTGAGAGTAAGATGGACGTCCTGTGCATTTAATAAATATAACAGATATAACAGGTAATCAGAGTTGGAAGGGACCTTGTAGGTCATCAAGTCCAACCCCCCACCTAAGCAAGTGACCCTACACCATTTCAATCCAGTCTTCTTGAAAGCTTCCAGTGATGAAACTCCCACAACTTCCGAAGGCAACTTCTGTTCCATGGGTTGATTGTTCTCACGGTCAGAAAGTTTCTCCTTATTTCCAGGTTGAATCTCTCCTTGATCAGTTTCCATCCATTATTCCTTGTCTGGCTTTCAGGTGCCTTGGAAAATAGCTTGACCCCCTTTTCCTCTCTGTGACAGCCCCTCCAATATTGGAAGATTGCTCTCCTGTCTCCCCTGGTCCTTCTCTTCACTAGACTAGCCAGGTCCAGTTCCTGCAACCGTATGTTTTAGTCTTACGTTATAATCCCTGCCACCTCTGTTCTTGCCAATCTGAATAGCAGACAGATAGAAATGCACCATATCTTAGTAAAGATTCTGGATGTTTGCAGATGTTTACTGCCACCTCATGGTAAAAAAGAAACTGGCCCCTTTGAATCCTGCATCAGACTAAACTACAGAAAGACAGAATAACAGTGTTGGACAGAATGTTTGTTTGATTGACTGGAAATTGATTGAAATAAATACAAAACAAATTTATTTTGTATTTGTTTGATTGACTGAAGATTGATTGAAATAAATACAAAATAAATTTATTTGCTTATTACAGGTACCAGTATGTTGCTCTAAGGACAGAAATTATCTTTTTTGGGGGGGAGGAATTTTTTTTTCAACTCCCAACCTTGCATCCTACTCAGGGCTTACTCCGTGAATCTCTGTCTAAAGATCAACAGAGCCAAACTCAACTGAGCTTCATAGTCTAGATTCAGTTTTCCATGCCTTGTACACTATTGCTCATACTGAATGGCAGAGTTGAAAGCAACCTTAGAGGTCTACTAGTCCAGCCTCCTGCTCAAGCAGAAGACATATGGCTCTCCGATCTCTTCTTGAAAATATCCAGTGATAGAGCACCCACAACTTCTGAAGGCAAACTGTACCACTGATTCTTCTCACAGTCAGGAAATTTCTTCTAAGTTCCAGATTTGTTCTCTCCTTGATAAATCCCCACCACCTGTTACTTCTTGTCTTGCACACAGGTACTTTGGAGAATAGCTTGACCCTTTCTTCTCTGTGACAGCCCCTCAAATAGGAGAACACTGTTATCATGTCATCCCCTAGTCACATGATAACAATCTTCCAATATTTGAGGGGCTGTCACAGAGAAGAAGGGGTCAAACTATTCTCCAAAGGTTGGAGAATATGATTAATTTAACACTAGTCATCACACATGACCTAATTTGCCAGATTCACCCAGCATACCAAGCCATTAATCATGGGTTGCCAATCAAAATAACTAGGTTCAGCATTAACTAGGATCCAAACTCAGAAACTTCTCTGATTGCTGGTGTGTGTGTGTGTGTGTGTGTGTTTGTGTATATAAAATGAGGATATACAAACTACAGGGGATTTTGTAGAGAGGCTGATGACCAGATTGCATAATTACCTTGGGCAATTGGACACTAGAATGTGAAATTTAATTTTTTTCTCTCTACTGGATCAGCAAAGGTCATTTTGTACCACAAGCAAGTATGAGTCAGTGTGATATCTGTATGTCATAAAACCATAATAACTGCTGATTATCGGGGAACAAATTATCTTCAAATGTGGCTATTGCAAGTCAGGATGTTCTTCTCACTATCCAGATATTTGGTAAGTTTAATGACCATGACCTTCTAACTCTCTTTTGGAACTCCAAGATCCTGACAAACTTGACAGTCCCTGAAAGTTTATCAAGAATTCCCCCAAGGAACCACATTTGGTCATAAAAGCTCTCAGCTGATGTTGCTCATGGCATTGGTTTTTTTCAGAATGAAAATAGAAGGTCTTGAATCGTTTTTCAGTTTTGCTTTGGGAACTGGTGAATTATTCTTTTGGAAAAGGTCAACCAAGAATTTAAGAATGAGTTTATATATGTATTTTTATCCCGGCTTTATTATTTATTCAAATATCTCAAGGGGGAAAACATATCCAACACACCTTCTTCTTATTTTCCCCAGAACAACAACCCTGTGAAGTGAGTTGGGCTGAGAGAGAGGGACTAACTCAAAGTCACCCAGTTTTCAGGCCTAAGGGGGGGACTAGAACTCCCAGTCTCCTGGTGATTGGCTTAAAATCACCCCAACCGTCTTTCATGCCCAAGGGAGGATTAGAACTCACCATCTCCTGGTGATTGGCTCAAAGACATCCCAACCAATGTTCATGCCTAAGGGAGGACTAGAACTCCCAGTCTCCTGGCGATTGACCTAACGTCACCCCAGCTAGCTTTCATTCCTAAGGGTAGGGAGGACTACAACTCACCATCTCTCACTTTCTAGCCTGGTGCCTTTACCACTAGCCCAAACTGGCTGATTGTTATGCAAGCTATTCTGGACTGAAAAATCTATAATCTAATTGGCCAAAGATGTAGTTTTCAGCTGAAAAATACCTGGACCTTGCTTGAGGAAACTACTTCTAGAAAACTACATGAGATCATTCTTCACCCGCTTCTCAGATTGATGGCATATGGAACAAAAAAATAGGCTAGTTTTAGATGAGGTGGTATAACCACATATCCCATTAGTGAGAGTGCACAATTTGACATCTTTACCTCCTGCAAACATTTCAAACAAATTTGTCTGTTGGTAAACTTAATCTTGATTTCCTTGAGATACCAAAGTAGAATGAGGTTTCCTTATTGTTTTTCTTAACTAGAAGATTATGGAGACAGGCTAGGTATTCCAAGCTGAATGAACCAAAAACAGAGATGTCCCAAGAACTGACAACTGTTTAGGGCCAATATTTTCTTGCATTTGAGTTTCATTTGTGAACATATTGCTCTTCTGACAAAAAAAAAACCAGTGTCTTTCCAAATTGTTGTCCTCCAACCTGGAGGAAAGTTTGAGGCTTTGGGGTCTAATTCACATGAAAACCATAATGATGTTAGCTAGTTGGATCATGAGACATCTGCAAGAAAACAAGCAAGTTCAAGTTAGAAAAGATAATAGGAAAACATGTAGATTTTAAACTTGATTTTTTTTCCTATTATGTATAGCACCAGAAAAAAAATTGATAAACAAAATATATATTTAATATTGCATGCATTAACAGCAGCAAGGAATTTATACTTGCACAATATTGGAGAAATGAAGAAATACCACAAGATGAAGAGATAATTAGGAAGATACTGGATTGTACAGAAATGGACAGACTCACATTGAAGATTAAACAGAAAGAAGATACAGAATATTATCAAGCATGGAACTTGTTCTACCAGTACTGGTAGTTGGATGCTAAGCAGATAAAATAATCCAGACAACATAATGTTTATTAAGCACTAACAAAATGTAAGCAATAGAATAGAAAAAAATCCATTTTCTCTTTTCAAAAAGTGGAGAATATTAACCAAAAATAAGAAGAACTGGTCTGAAAAATATAGACTCTCCTGTCCTCATGGAATAGAGACGGAGTTGAGTAGGGTTTGAAGGCAGCAAAAGAAATTATTAGCTCTGTTTTGGAATTCAAGTACAAAGCTTTTTGGGACTTTAATGCACAGATGTTGGTCTGTTTGAAATTCTAATTGCAAACTACTCAGTGCCCTTCAACTTTTCTTATATGTACTCCTTCTCATGTGTTTTTTGGCCAGAACCCAATCCTTTAACCTCATTTTTAACCATTTTTTATCTATACTTCCTCTAATTTCTGTGTTGTTGTTTGTCTGGTCTGCAATTTTTGAGTGCTAAGAGAATACAGCGACCCACAGTTTTTCTTCCTTGGTGACAATTTTGACTTCAACGAGAAAGCGTAACCAAGGTGTGTGTTGGATAATAGTATTTTGCTTGTTTGGTCCAGAAGAAGCAACTGGGAGATACTATTTTCAAAGCTAGGAATTCCAGCTACACAAACAGCTGAATATTCAAGCATAGAAAAATGAAACTGCAATGCCTACCTGGTGGATTCACAATCCAGTTAAAGATCTGCCACAGATCAGTCCCTGGCTGTCCTCGTGGCAAGACTGCTTACAAACCCAATATTAATAAAATCCATTATCTTGCAGGTTCCCATATATACACACATTTCTTGGTATGTACTTTGTTTTCCAAAACTGGAATCTCTCGTTTTCTGTTCTGCTCTGTCTCTAACATTTTTAAAACAATTCTCTGTAGTTTGCTTATCATCTCTCTCCCTCTCCCTCTCCTCCCTGCTCTCTTATCTATCTATCTATCTATCTATCTATCTATCTATCTATCTATCTATCTATCTATCT
>JANHFN010015817.1:0-13793 GCA_032468175.1 Toxicocalamus goodenoughensis
GAGAACTGGCAAAAACCACCTCTGACTGGAGATTTTACAGTATCCTTCCCCCATCACACCCACCAAGCCATCCCACCAAACCACACCATGCCTACCAAGCCACGCCCACAGAACTGGTAATAAAAAAATTTGAATCCACCACTGGCTGTTTCCCATAAATGTATTTGTCATTTTAGTATCCTGCTTTGCTTTTCATGCAACCGCTAGCCACTGTGATTAGCTCTGTCTTTTCAGATGGACCACTTGTAATGCTGTTGGTGAAAAGACATCCTTCAGCTATTAACTTTTTCCATTTTGATTATTTTTTCCAGTGGAAAGAAAATATGATAGGAGAAGACAGTAGGAAAACAGGAGGAAAGTAAGAACTCTGCACGTAGACACCCGCGGAACCTTCTGCAAAAGAGGCAAAAGAATTGCATAACAAAAGCCTTGTGGTGTACATCCTTTGTCAGACAGGAAGGGCGTAAATGTTCGAAATAAAGTCAAATACTGATTTCAAACCTATTGATCTTAACGATATTTAAATTTTACCTCAAGCAGGCAACAGTGCTGGCCTTACCTGTACACTAGATTCATTTGAAGAATGAAGTGGCCTGAGTACAGATGCTTTAAACAATATATTTACAATATACTAGTAATTTCAGAGAAAGCTGGTCATTGAACAGGAAGAAAAGTTTGTGAACGTTGGTATGTTCTAAGATCTTGTTCTATCTTGTAACTAATACTAGTCAGAGTTGTACATTTTGAATCCTATTTGTTGTTTGTAAATGTTATAGATGTGGTCACAGAGTTAATTGTTGTAGCCCATTTTTAAGTCTATGGACTTGGGGAGAGGGCTTAAAGAGTTTTAAGAGTTAAAATGAATGTGTTAAATATTTTGTCACTGGATTTTGGTGGATTGGTCTAAGGCAGAGATGCAAAACTCATGTTGCAAAGGCGGTGTCACATGATATACCAGGACTTTCCTCCCTTTGCTAAACTGGGCTTGGGCATGGCCAGTGCATGATCCATCCGCCTACAGTCCAGGAGTTTGATAGCCCTGTTCTAAGGTCTGTAAATTCAGGGGATGGGAAGTTCTATGGGGCACATGGTTTTTCTATTCTCTGTACAAGAGATCAAGGTACTAGAGTTAATAAAGCAATTATTAAAGCAGCATGAAAGATGTTCTTCAAACTGCCAGTGACTAATTCACATACCTTGCCTGTTACTTGAAGACTAGGTTCTATGGACAGATCTCCATGTGTGAAAGACGCACTTGAGGGATAGCATTTGCTCTCATGTGGCTGCAGATGCATCCTGTTAGTCTATGACTCTGAAAATATGTGGAAAACTGTATTTTCTAGACCTCAAGATAAGAACTTTGCACCTTGTGGACCAAATTTCCATGGGGATTTACATCTTTTGTACAATGACATTATCATGCAAATGCCATACATTGCTCTAATTATATACTTCTGCATTTAGTGGACATTTGTGAATAATGGATATCCCCTAACTGGTTTATTACAAAAAGACTTATTTAATCTCTTAGTGGTTTCATTATAATATGTACGCAGTGGGAAAAAATATGAATCTGAAAATATTATTAATTATATTTATATAAATTATATATGTACTACTACTAATTTAGATATTACATAAATTTTATATTGACTACCAGGTTATAATAACAAAAAACAGTCTATAAATACATTATACTAACCATAACCTTTATCTACAACTTGTTAATGGTGGCAGAAAGAAAATAACATCTGAAGAGTGGCCCTCCAAGCCACCTTCATGTAGGGTGAAAATATGGGTCTCCAACAGGTGCCTAAAAAATCTTATAGAATTTGAGATCAGGGAATGGGGGCATTCCAGAGCATAGGAAAGTTGACCCACCATGAATCCTAATTTTCAGTTATCAGATTATGCAGGACAATGTGCCCTATTTTGCTTGACGGTTGATCAGAGGTTATGTAACAGCAAAGATGAATTCTCAGTTCCAAGATGTTTGGTTCTTTGACATATCAGACTTCAAACTTGAATTTGTCTCAGTAGTTACTGTGTTTAAAATATGTCAGTATTTACTGCTTAATCCAAGCCTTTATGAAACACAAAAGTGGAATCTGGTCACAGGACAAGAGATATCAATAAAACCCCATTTACGTCACCATCATTTACTTCTTACAGATTATACTCTTTTGTATCCTTTTAGAAGATTGTTGAAGCACTTGGAGGTTTATCTATGTCCTAAGGGTCACCTGAGTAAACAGGAGCCAGGACCACTACTCAGGTGACCCTGAGGGCACAGAAAAAACCTCCAAGTGCTTCAATGACCCTCTAAAACAGTGGTCGCCAACTGGTGGGCCATGGCCCACTAGTGGGCCATGAGAAAATTTTGGTGGGCTGCAGAGAAAGCATACCCCAAAGCTCACCCACCCGCTGGCTCCCACCCTTTGGCCGAGCGCAAACCTGCAAAAAGCAGTGCAGCCCTCGCTGGGCAGGACGAGGTAATGGTGCTTTTGCAGCAAGAGGGGGGCAAGCGGCACAGGTGGGCTGAAGCAGCAATGGAGATTGCTGGAAGGTGCAGGAAAGCCATGCTACTTGCATTTGCGTGGCACTCCCACACTTTCCAGTTTGCCTCTCCTGGCCTGGGCTCTTCCTCGATGGGCTCTTCCTCGACGGCCTGTAGGGACAGCCCAGGGCAGGAAAAGTACCAGCTGGTGGTGGTGGGAGGGGACGGAGTGGGCAAGTCTGCGCTCACCATCCAGTTCTGAGGTCCAGAATGGGGCGTCGGCATCGGTTTCCTCGTTCCTCTCAGCACTCTGCTTTGCTGCCCCCCCACAGCCCCAGCCATTGCTGCCTGGGGAAAGCACAGGAAAAGCAAGCAGAAACATAGCTCTCGCTGGGGCGAAAGAGTTGAGATCGAGGAAGGCACAGGCAAGACAAGATGGAAGTTGCTGTCTTTGAAAAGCACAGCTTTCTGTTGCCTGAGTCTTCCAATCTCTGGTCTTTCGCCCCAGCGAGAGCTGTTTCTGCTTGCTTTCTTTTCCTGGGGTGGGGGCAGGGCAGCAGGGACATCAGGGCTGCTCTCCCCCTCAGCAAGCCAGGCCTGGAGGAATGTGAAGAATTGCGAGCGAGCGCGCACTGGAGAAAGGCGTGTTGGAAAAGCCAACACATGTTTCCAGTGCGCTCCCCTCTGTCCCAAAGTAAGATTGAGTGGGGGGAAGGGTAAGAGGGAAGGAGAAGCCCGGCTGGCCTTCCTTTGGCATGGGGTGGAGGGGGAAGACCAAATGCCCAGACCAAAAGAGCGCTGAGGAAGACAGGCTCCTAATAACCAACCTATTTTTGCAGGCGAGAAATCCAGCTTTTCTGGGCTCGACACCCCCCCTCCTTCAGCCTCCACATAGGAAGGGATCCTTCTCTGCTTGGAAGCAACAGGAGAAACATGGAACTTAGCCTTGGGGAGTCCTCTTCTTATGTGGAGGCCGAAGAGGGGGGTGTTGCCTGGTTATTAGGAGCCTGTCTTTGTTGGCACTTCCAGCCCAGCCCTCCTTCCCTCCAGGCAGCCACACTTGGCAAAGGAGGGAGAGGTTTCATCTGACTTGGGGGAGATATGAGATGGCTCTGCTTTTCTTCCGTTTGAGGGGGAGCTGGTTCCTCCCCATCCAGATCTTCCCAGCCTCCAGGCTCCATGTGGCTTCTTAAATCCTCCCTCTTTCTAAGCGTTTATGATTTTGTTATAATTAAATAAGCATTTATGTGTGTGTGTGTGTATGTATAATTATTTTTAATATCAAATTTATATTTAATATAAAAATAAAATTTTTATATTGAATATGTTGCATATTCAACATATTCAATATGTAGTCCAACCTGATTGGCGTATTTACTAGTTTAAATCTAATTGGTGTTTGCCGACGGCGGGAGTCTTAAAGAGCCGTCATTGGCCAAGAGCCGCTAGCAGCCGCTATAAAAAGGCTGCCGCGGCTCTGAACAAGCCGAGCCGAAGTTACTGAATAAAAAAAGAGCTGAACCTTGACAGAGTCTCGCGTTCTCCTTTTTCGGCAACAAAACAAAATATATTATCCTTTTTTTAAAAAAATAATATTAGTGGTCCTTGGGATTTAAAATTCTGAGTTTGGTGGTCCCCGAGGTCAAAAAGTTTGGCGACCCCTGCTCTAAAAGGATGCAGATGACCAGTTGTCTGCAAGGAATATAAATCCTCCCATTTCTCACCATCCAGTCAGAGTTGAAGAAGCTTTCTGGATGAGAAGCGAATTCAAAAGAAAAAACAAGAAAGTCCTGTTGTCTCCTGAAAAAGCACCTTTGGAACAACAAGGGCACATGGCATTTCTGATGATCAGGATATTAACTTCGTCACAGAAAACATAACTCCAAAACTGTCATTCAGGAGCATGATCTTTTTTCTGTTGTGGTCAAAGGAAAGCGCACATAGTGCAGTCTAATACATATCATTGTTAGTTGATGTTTTGAGCAAACATATGTGTAACCAAAACAGGCCTTGAGCAAGTATATGGCCTTCCCACATTAAATGTATTGACACTACAATTTTCATAATTATCAACATTTTGCATGAGTCAAAGAATATCTTAGTATTATCAACCCCAATTTTTAGATTTAAAAAAAGGTTATAGGATTGAATTAGTAATAACTGTATACTGATCAAAGCTTGGACAGAAGTTCTAACCTTTTACAAGTTTTTTTTAATTTATATCATAATATAAAATATACAGTAAATGAAAACAAAGAAATTAGGGAAATGGGGAAGGAAGAAATGAGGAAAGAGAAGTATTGGGACCAGAGGGAAAGGGAAAATAAAGCAATGACTTCCAACTTTTTTTTTCAGCATAGTAAAATACAAAAAATAATTACAAACTCAATGTTTTACATATTTAGTAAAAACTAACCATTTCTATAACAGCAACCTAATGTAACCAGCAAAACCCTAAATCCGAATTACATTTTTTCTCTAACGCAGTCTAGAAGTCCAAGCAGAAGCAAAACTAAATATATTCTTTTCTATGATTAAAACTAATGTTGCCATCTCTGCAACTCCATCACTTTTTCCATCCATTCTTCCATTGTGGGATTGATGTAGCTTTCCTTCTTGACTCATATAAAATTCAGTTTCAATTTTATATTCATTTTAGGAATCTTCTGAATTGGAGCATAAATCTGCCCCCTCCCCATACTTCTTTGTTTTATCACAAATCTGCCAAAGATGATAAAAAGTTCCTTATTTACAATATTTCCAAAATGTATCTGAGATACCTTTATACATGTTAGACAATTTGTCAAGTTTTAAGTACCAATGATACATCATACTATAAAAGTTTTCTTTAAAATTATAATTCAATGTAAATTTCAGAGCAAGCATCCACATTTTCCCATTCCTCAAGGATTGTATTATTTTCACATTTTTTGCCCATTGATTTATACAATATTTTACATATTTGTTTTTCATATTCAGTTTCAACAACTTTTTGTAAACCTTGGCAATAACATGTTAATTATGTTATTAGCTCCCAGTAAAATTTCAATTTTACTGATTCAAACCCATATTTTTTGTTTAAATTAAATCTTTTTTTCCCAGTTGTAAATATATGAATCAGTGACAAACATGTCCTCCTGACTTCAATTCTTCTTTTGATTTGAGATTAGGTTGCCCTTGAGTAAAAGATATTATTTCACCATAAGTCCACCGTTTTAGTCTGAACGTCATTTCTTTTCTGAAAAAGGCTTCCTGATATGATTCCCAAAGAAATATCTTAGGACAAAGCCTTATTTTATATTTATTCCAAATTCTTAGGATAGTTCACCAAACAAAATGATTCAAAAAGTCAGTGTTTATTTTAATCTTGCTATGTGATAGTAGGCGTGCCATCCAGTTGTACTAATCTCTTATTTTTAATGGTAACCCAGTTTTTCAGCCAGACCAAACATGAAGCATCAGAATACAATTCTAAATCTGGTAAACCCAAACATTTTCTATGTTTAGCAACTTGCAACAATTTATATTTAATTCTTCAGCTTTTCCCCCATTGCTATATAAACTTAGAAAAATCTGTTTGCCATTGTTTAAATGGAACATCAGTCATCAATATTGGCAATGTCTGCAATAAAAAGAACAGCTTTGGTAAAACAATCATTCTAATTACAGAGATTCTTCCCAACAAAGATAATTGCCATTTAATCCTACCTTGGTAGATCTTTTTAAAATATCATTCCAAACAGGCACAAAATTATTTTGAAATAGCTTAGACACTTTGTCAGTGTCGCTCCAACATATTTGATTAAATTGATAAATAAGTACTGATAGTACAAAAAGAAAGAAACCAGGGGTATAAATGGTCGCTTCCATATCTACAACAAATATCAATAAAAACACTTTGTCACAACTATCGTGTTTCTCCAACAATACGACCTCCCCCAATAGGAAGACCCAGCATGTTTTCTAGGCATAAAATGAAATTAAGCCCCTCCCCCCAAATTTAGGCCTATTTTAAAACATGCAAAATGGGGGGAAGGTCGGGGGGACTTGCCATTAGTAGTGCCCACGGGCAGCAATTGCTTGCCACCAGCTGCTCCTTAAGGGGCGATCATGGCAGAGCATGGAGAGCTCCCTACTCCTGCCAAGCACCTTTGTGGAAGACCCAAGACCTTCAGTGCCCACCACTGTTGATTACCCTTCTGCCCATGCCGCTGCCGCGTTTGGAGCTGCCACTTTCATGTTTGAAGCACCACTGCTGTTTGGAGCAACACTGCCGTTTGGAGCTGCCGCTTCTGCATTTGGAGTGCTGCTGCTGTTTGGAGCACTGCTGCTGTTTGGAGCTGCTGCTTCCGCATTTGGAGCTGCCAGCACATTTGGAGCTGCCGCTTCCACGTTTGGAACACCACCACTGTTAGGAGCACTGCCGCTGTTTGGAGTTGCTATGTCTGCATTTGGAGCTGCCGCCACGTTTGGAGCTGCCGTCTCCACGTTTGGAGCACCAAACTTGGTGGCAGCTCCAAACATGGAAGTGGCAGCTCCAAACATGATGGCGGTGCTCCAAATGGCAGCGGCACTCCAAAAACAGAAGTGGCAGCTCCAAACGTGGTGGTGGTGCTCCAAATGGTGGCTGCACTTCAAATGGCAGCGATACTCCAAACATGGAAGCAGCAGCTCCAAAAAAGGTGGCAGAATGGGCAGAAGGGAAAGCAACAGCGGCAGGTGCCAAAGGTCTTGGGTCTGCAGCAAAGGTTTTTGGTGGGAGTAGGGAGCTCTCTGCATTTCGTCATGATCACCCATTAGGAGCAGCTGGTGGCAAGGCTGCCCGCAGGGCGCTCTAGATGAGGATGCAAGGGGGCGAATTAAGTAAAAAAATATAAGACCCAGCCTTATTTTATAAGAAACATGGTAGAGGCAAGCAAAGTTATAACTAGATACCAACATGTGTTTGTCAAAAACATATTATGCCAAAAAAAACTTATTGCATTCATTGGTAAAATGACTAAATTATTGGACCAGCAAAATGCTGTGGGCATAGTTTGCTAGGTCCTCAATAAAGCATTTGACAAAGTAGACCACAACTACTTGATAAGAGAGAAAAATGTGGAATAGACATCATCATCAGGATTCGTAACTGGCTGATACACCACATTCAACATTTAGTCCTCAATGGAACTACATCAGAGGGAAGTATGCAGTCCAGTTCCCCAAGGCTCTTTCTGGGGTCCAGTATTTTTTGACATCACCATCAATGCTTTAGCTGAGGGAATAGATTGGGAACTAATTAAATTTGCACATGACAACAAGCTATTGGGAATAGCAAAAACATTAGAAGATAGACTCAAGAACCAGAAATATCTCAAGAGAATTGAACATTGGACCTATCCAAAGTAACTTCTTTCTCTTTTTTCCCTTCACCATTTTTCCACTATTTTCATTTTCATTTTATATTTTGGAAAGTTTATTAAAATTATATTTTAAAAAAGACAATTTGTGTGATGCAAAGGAAAGCATCCCCCTTCAGCATCTTTACAATACTGGTACCAATGTGTTTTGGCCTCCAAACCAGTGGAGGGCACAATTAGGTTGTCAAAGAGCACATCTGTTGGGTCCCAAAGGTGGTTTTTTAAAGAGGCAACTGGACTTTCCAGAGGGAAACAGGATTCAACTGGGCGGCTTCTCTGCAGTCCAGGAGCCATTTCTGAAGGGAGGGGGATTGCAAGCTTTTCGCTCTACTGCAGCGAAAGGCAGGCAAGAATGGCTGGCCTGGTGGGCAGGCCAAAGCAGGCTGCTGGCATGTCATGCATGTGCATTATATTGTACATGTGCGATAGGGACTGACTGGGCAGGGAGAGGAGAAGCAGACAGAGAGTGAGCAGAGGTCGATTTACCAGTTCTCTGAACTACTGGAGAACGTAACATCTGGTTCTACCAAAACGGTACGAACCAGTAGAATCTCACCCCTGCTGTTTTCTAATTACCCTGATGTGTTTTTTCTGATTGTTCTCCAGCTGGAGAGCCATGCAGTCCCTTATTTACTTCTTCATGACATTGGCTGTCCTTTACGATGTGAGTGACAACTTTACCTACTTCTGTTGGTCATTGTAAAAACAAACCCTAGTCATGTATATTACTGGGTGTGACCTTCTCTGCCTCCCACTTCCTAACATGTAATTATACTTTTTTGATGAGCAAAAAACGGTCCATTTTTGAACTGTTTCCAAATATCTTAGTGACTAAAGTTGCTTTGTAATCTCCTTTCCCTTCCATTGTCCCCTTCATGTCAGGTCTAAAGGATCATTGGTGGGCTGGTATGATGCAATTCCTAATGAACAATTTCTTCTTGCAGAAACCCTGGTTCTGGAACATCCGTGAATGTTGGGTTGGGTATCCACTGAAGGTAAGACACCAGAAGACATTTGAATGAACATTTCAAGGGAAAAATGTGTTACTAATTCCTTTTGCAAAAATAATATGAAAGTGCAATCCATCCTGCCCTGACTTTCCAAACATGACATTCATCCAAGCTTTAGGAATTAAATTCTTTCCTGTTCTTACAGCTAAAAAGGAAGCGATTAAGCAGCAATAAGAAATACCACATGAGGCCAAATGTAAGGAAATTCTCAGCATGCCCTGGGCAAAATCATTGGACTTTTCTAACTTTCCTAGCTAACAAATTTATAATCCAAAAGATGGAGAAGGGAACTAGAGTGACAGCTATATCAGACTTAATTAAAATGAATAGGAATGATAATGCAGGCACAAGTAATAGAACAAAGACTAGTTAGCTGATTTTAACAAACTAAGAAAGACAAGAGAAAGGATTCCATGTATGGAAATTATAGAGTGAAAACCAATTCATGGGTGCTTGGGAAATTTGCAAAAACAAGGTAAAAAAAGCCCAAACAAAACCTATGCCACAGAGAAAGAGAAACAAGGAGCTCAAAATGAGATCAGCATGGTTGAACAAAGAACTCTGTGACAAATTGAGAGACAGAATGAACTTAGGAGAAATGTCCTGACAGTTAGAACAATTAATCAGTGGAACAACTTGCCTCCAGAAATTGTAAATGCTCCAACACTGGAAGTTTTTAAGAAGAGATTGGATAACCATTTGTCTAAAATAGTATAGGGTTTCCTACCTAAGTAGAGGGTTGGACTAGAAGAATCCAAGGTCCCTTCCAACTCTGTTATTCTAATGTAGTATCATCTCCTCCTTGTTAAGGTAGAACAATGTGGGATAGACAGTATCACTACCAGGTGGCTGACCAATCACACTCAGCAAGTGGTCCTCAATGGAACAATGTCTCAATAGAGAGAATAGTGTCTTGGTCCCTGTGCTCTTCAACTTCTTCATCAATCACCTAGATGAGGATGTCAAAGGGGTGCTCATCAAATTTTTGAATGCCACTAAAATGGGGGGAATTGCTAACATTCAGCATACCATGTCTGATTCTGGTTACCATGATGCCAAAAAGATGTTGAAGCCCTAGAAAAAGTGAGAGAAGAGCAACAAAGATGACATGGAATCCAGAGGATAAATTACATGACGAATGACTAATGGAACTACTGTATAAATGTTTAGGCCAGGGTTGTCATACTTGATTACATTGTGGGCCACATCAGGGGTGTGTTTGATCTTGGCTGGGGTAGGCATGACCAGCTCAATGTCACTCATGACAGGGGCACCTGTGGTGGCCCGAGCACTCTATCAGCAAAAACGGGCTCCCAAGCTCCATTGCCAGCTGTGATGGCCTCCTGCAATTCTCTGCCAGCCCTCCTGAGCTCTGTTTTTGCTGGCAGAGGCTCCACGGCCAGTCTTTCACTGTTTCCAGGGCAGTCCCATGGGGCTTGAGTTTGACACCCCTGGTTTAGGCTAATGAAGAGAATGCTGATCGGAGACTTGAAAACAGTCTACCAGGACTAGAAGGACCATCACAGGGTAGATTTATTATCTACAGCACCTGAGGGCAGGACAAAAAGAAATGGGTCTGGATAGATCCTTTTCAGGCACGAAATGTTAAGAAAAGCCCCTTGCACATGGGGGCTCACTAGCACAGTATTTCTCAAACTTGACAACTTTCGGACATGTGGACTTCAACTCCTAGAATGCTCCAACCACCACGAACACATTACTAAGATATTGTCTTCACTTGGGAAGCTGAGAATTGGGATTACATGACACCATTTCTCTTCATTCATTCATTGCAGCCTGTCCATCCAAGCCTTTATGGCCATTACCTCCTGCAGTTCTCCTTCTGCTGGTCCTTGGTCATCACATTGCCTTTTGACGTCAGACAGAAGGTGAGTGAGCTCTGGCAGAAATGATGCGAAAGGTAAAACAAAAACAAAACAAGGATGCTAGTTTGGTGCACCTTAAGATGCAAAACTATATGCTACAAAGATTCTTGTCAGTATGACCTTTAAGTACATCATAGGGCAACAATTTTTGAACCGGGGTACCTCAAATGGGCTAACATATGGAATGCACCCAAAATCTGGAAGCAATGAACTTCTCCCTGCTTCAGAGCTCCTGGCTGCTGCTGCACTGCTGTGCTGTTAATGAGAATATATGATTTTCCTTTTCAATGTTGTGTGACAGTTTCCCAGCCAGTTTCACAATCCCTTGCTACATTCCTGCACCCAGCAGCAGCCAGATACCTATTTTCTGGGAAGGGGAAGGTAGAAAGAGAGGGAAGGAAAAGAAAAGAAGAAGGATTTCCAATACTCTTCACAAGATTCTCACAGGAAAGGAAATATTTCTGAAACAGTGACTCAGCAGAACTCAACATTGTCTGCTTCCATTCAAAACCCCTCCCCCATAATGGGACGTATGGGCCCCCTGGAGGAGCTGCAAATCAATAATCCAGTTATCTCATCTTCCTGCAGGATTTTAATGTGATGATTATCCACCATGTGATCGTCATCTTGCTCATTGGCTTCTCCTATTGCGTCAATTTCATCCCTATCGGTTCACTGGTCATAATCGTGAACAATTCTTCTGATAGTCTGCTGTATGTAAGTTAAAGCTCGGAAATACTCTTCCTCTACCCTAAGATAAAAAATGAATACATTCTTCCCCTTCCTCTCTTTAAAAAACAAAAAAATACACCCTCTTCCATGTTTTTTGGAAAGAGGAAATACATAAATGTAGAAATTTATACCAGCCTTCTCTTGTTTGCGGTCTGTCAGATATATTGGGACCAGCAAAATAATTGATGTCATAGTCCCAATCTGAAAGGCTTGTTTGAAGGTTGAGAAAATAATAATTCAGAGAAAGAAGCAGTCTGGAAAAAAAAATTGGGGCTGAAACTGTTTAAATTTGTTTTGAATTTGAAAGCACATTTGTTCCGTATTCAACACAAAATATTTGGAAATGAGCTAACCCTAACTTGTGGGTGACTAAGATATTCCCATCAGGCTTTGTTGCAAGCTGGTCCAGGTTTCTCATTTTTGTATTCTGCAAACTACAATTCCCAGGATCCCAGTGGGAGATAGAATACAGGTCCTGCAGCTTAAACTCACAGAAATGTGCCACCATATTCTGAAAGCTAAGTGTTCTCACAAGAGGACCCTCAGCCACTCAACAATTTCTGTCCTAAAGGTGCTTTAAAGAGGCAGCTAGACTTTCTGATTTTTCTTTGAAGATGTTTCACTTCTATAAAGGCAGCTTCTTCAGCTCTGACTGGATGGTGGGAAATGGAAGGATTTATACTCCTTGCAGACAGCTGGTCATTTGCATCCTTTTAGTGAGTCATTAAGCCCACCTGGATGTTTTTCTGTGTCCTCAGGGTCAACTGAGTAATCCAACTTTTTGTGGAGCTTTCTTGGCTGCAGCCAAGTGGCTCAACCTTTAAGGAGCCTCAACAACTTGCTAAAAGGATGCAAATGACCAGCTGTTTGCAAGGAGTATAAATCCTTCCATTCCTGACCATCCATAACTGAAGAAGCTTCTTGGATGAGAAATAAAACATCTTCCAAGGAAAACCAGAAAGTCCAGTTTCCTCCTGAAAAAAACAAAAACATTTGGGATAGCCATAACCTGGATGACTGAGAATCTCCATAGATATCGACAGTTACTGTTTCTTTTTCTCTCTTTTTCCCCAGGCTGCAAAGATGTTTTACTACCTGAAGTGGCAGAAAACCTGCAACACACTCTTCATCATTTTCTCAGTGGTATTCCTCTTTGCTCGTGCCATCTTTTTTCCTTACAAGTATGTTTCGGGAATGCATGCAAAAAGGGAGGGAATTTGACAGCACAATTGCAGTGCCTTCTTTTTGTGACATTTCTCCTCACATCTTTGGGACCTGTTTTTTTCTCTTCATATTGTGATGACCAGAACTGGATGCAGTATTCCAAGTGTGGCCGTAGTAAGGCTTAGTTAGCATCACTTTACAAAGCCTTATTACAGCCGTACTTGGAATTCTGCATCCAGTTTGGGTCACCACAATGTAAAGAAGATGTTGAGACTCTGGAAAGAGTGCAGAGAAAAGCAACAAGAATGACTAGGGGGCTGCAAGTTAAAATATATGAAGAACAGTTACAGGATTTGGATATGTCTATTCTAGAGAAAACAAGGACTAGGGGTGACATGATAGCAGTCTTCCAATATTCGAGGGGCTCTTTCAAAGATGGGGAGGGTGCCAAACTATTTTCCAAAGCACCAAAAGGCAAGGCAAGAAACAATGGATGGAAACTAACTAAAGAGACAAGCATTCATAGAACTAAGGAGAAATTTCCTAACAGTGAAAGCAATCATCCAATGGAATAGCTTGCTGCGGAAGTTGTGGGTGCTCCATCACTGGAAGCTTTCAAGAAGAGACTGGGTGGGCTTCTGGTTTGCAGGGCTTCGGTGCCAGGTAGGAATTTGCGACTTTGTGCAATTTCTACCTGGGCTTGCCGCTGGAGTGCCCCGAGCCAGCTGGCTTTGGGGCTAAGCCACCCCGTAGAGATGGCAAAGATTGGGGGCACCCAGCAGGGCAGGAGGAGAGCTACATCTCTTCTCCCTGGCTGGCAGAATCCCCTTTTCCGAAGGTGGTAGGAGCGGCAGTCAGCAATGGCCGTCACAAAGAAGCCCTCAGCTGGGAAAGAAAGTGCAGAAGGACGTTAAGAGGTGAAAGTTTTGCTTGACTTGGAAAAGATATCCTGGAAGTTAAATTTTACAAAAGATACATCGCTCCTAAAGAAGATCTAAGCAGCGAACGAAAGGGAAAAGGGAAAGTTTTTTTTTCTTCACTCTCCTTCCTGACGCTGACAGCTGAGAAAGTGGATTGAGAAATTGGAAACCCTGCTTTGGCA
>JANHFN010015871.1:0-13788 GCA_032468175.1 Toxicocalamus goodenoughensis
ACGTCGGTACCTCACCAAAATGTCTACGCCTTCCGCCGATGGAATTGCTTCCAGGCTCAAGGCGGCAAGAGCGATATTCCCTTATGTGTTTCAATCACCGACCACCACTGAGCCACCGGATTGTGAACCAAATTTCCCCTGTATAGCCCGATCACAAAGTTTTGCCACAAAGCACGGGTATCCAGCTAGTATCCATATAATTCCTAGAAGTGAAGTGTGGTCTCAAAGAAGTGTCTTCACGCCAGCCCATTCACGTTGGCTGGAGAATTCTGGGCGTACATAAGCGTACCAACGTGCCTACCACCCTTGTCCTATTGTTTCTTTTATTGTTTTTAATTTTTCTTATATGTATCCATGTAGTTATAACTATGTTTTTACTTATACCTATTATCTTGTAAGCAATTGACAAACCAAACAAACAAACAAACAAAGAGATAAAGAAATAAAGTCCACACATCTTAAAGTTGCTCAGGTTGAGGAGTACTGCTTCCAACCTAAAATCTGTTTCACAAAGCAAAGATTTGTTTTGGCTCTGTCTACATGGTTACTCAAAGATGCATACAGTTTGCGTGTCACTCTGCAATTTCCTTGCAAAAATTGGAAAGGCCAACGAACCTTAAATTTTTCCTTTTCTAAATGTGAGGGGAATCAAATTACCTCACGTCACGATGTACCCTGATGCTAAAGCTCCTGTCCTTCAGCAAAAAAAAACCCCAAGTATCTTCTGCTAAGAAATTGAGAAATTAAAAGTCATATGCTCCTTTCAGGAATAGAAACTGTCTGCGCAATTGAGACGAGGCTCAGGGGAATTGTGTTTTTCTCTCCATCCATGGCTGGCAGGTGCCTTTCGAGTTGCTTTTTGTGGCTTCTTTTCGAGCGAAAGCATTGTGGCTTTCTTCAAAGATTTGAGAGTTTCATCATCGATGCTCTCCAAACCTCGTTGGAAATTTCTCTTGACAGCATGCCATATTGGGGGAATGAATCTACACCTCAACAAAGTATTTGTCGCATGGACACCCTAACAAAGTTTTTGTCTGTGGTTTGGTTGTGTGGAGAGGGCAGCAAAGGGGAAGAGATGTGGGCACTTTCTCCCCAAACTGTTGTTCAAAGCACACAATCCTGGTTTGCACCATGAGGTGGTAGTCTTCAGTGATGGCGTATCTCAAACTTGGCAACATTTAAGATTTTTGGACTACAAGTCCCAGAATTCCTCAGCCAGCCATGCTGGATGGGGAATTCTGGGAATTAAAGTCCACACATCTTAGTCTTTTGGCTGGGGAATTCTGGGAGTCCACACATCTTAAGGGCCCCAAATTTGAGAAACACAGGGGTAGATTAAGATTCTTATGCTAACAAATTAAGAATATTTATACTAATCCATTATATTAATTAATATATTATACTAAGATCATAAATCCATTATACTAATGGAGTTAAACTCCACAAATGCTAGCTAGGGAATTGTGGGAGTTGAAGTCCATGTTTGCTAACTGAGGAATTATGGGAGTTGAGCACATATCTTAAAGGGGCTATGTTTGAAAAAGGTTCAGATTACATCAAACTATTAATGGACGTATTTATACTAATAGTATAACTCTATAATATGAATGGAGCTGAAGTCCACCGATGCTGGCTGGGGGAATTCTGGGACTTGAAGTCCTCACATTTTAAACAGGCCAAGTTTGAGATTCACTACTCTAGTTGAAATTCAATCCTGTCACCTTTTAAAGGTAAAGGTTCCCCTCGCACATACATGCTAGTCGTTTCTGTACTCATCTCGGTTATAAAGCCGAAGAGCCAGCACTGTCCGAAGATGTCTCTGTGGTCATGTGACCGGCATGACTAAACACCTCCGAAGGCGCACGGAACGCTGTTACCTTCTCACCAAAGGTGGTCCCTATTTTTCTACTTGCATTTTTTACATGCTTTCAAACTGCTAGGTTGGCAGAAGCTGCTGGGACAAAGAACGGGAGTTCACTCCATTACATGGCGCTAGGGATTCAAACCGCCGAGCTGCCAACCTTTCTGATCGACTAGCTCAGCGTCTTAGCCACTGAGCCACCACGCCCCCTATAATCATCTTTTGAATCCTTCCAAATTTTAGGCTCCATCGTCGTTGTAAGTCACAGACTGCATGTATTCCGGTCACAGGTGTTCTGAGCCCCAGATAGCAACCAAAAGTAGTTAAAATATACCATAACATTAAACAATGAAATAAAATAATCCTCTGCCATGTTTCCTCCTTCTTTCAGGATGAAGATCACATCATGTCCTACAGTGAAGAGGTCACAGACTACTACAATGAGAGCTATTCCTTCGACTGTTGTTTGTCCCAGCCATGCGATTTGATCCCCTACCAGGAGTTTTCCAAGTGGTTTCTGCCTCCATTCTACTCCCTAATTTTCCTCTTGGGTCTCGGAGGCAACCTGATGGTCATTGCCGTCTTGCTCCTGGACCGAGCCCCCTTACTCGGGACTGACATCTTCGTCTTCAACCTGGCCATCGCGGACATTCTCCTGGTAGTCACGCTCCCCTTCTGGGCTATCCAGGCCAGGCATGGTTGGGTCTTCAAGGATTTTCTCTGCAAGGTCATCGGCAGCATGCTGAAGATCAACTTCTATGCCAGCGCCCTCTTCCTCATATGCATCAGTTTCGAGCGGTACCTGTCCATCGTCTATGTCATCCGGATGTACAACAGGAAGAAGCGTTTCATCATCTACACCACCTTGTTGGTTTGGTTTGTCTGCTTCCTGATGACGGTGCCCGACTTCGTGTACCTGACGGCTGAGTTTGACAGTCGCCTCAATGGCACTTCCTGTGGTCTCATCTTCCCTCAACACAGAAACAAGATGTGGAAAATCGCCCTCATCATCATCAACCAAGTGGTGGCTTTCTTGCTCCCTCTGGTGGCCATGATCTACTGCTACTTCCACATCATCCTCACCCTCCTGCGCTCCAAGGGCTTCCGAAAACACAGGGCCCTCAAGGTGATCTTGGCCGTGGTGGTAGCCTTCTTCCTGTGCTGGTCGCCCTACCACCTGGTGCAGTTCATCAGCACTTTACTCCAGGTGCACTTTCTGGAGAAGGATTGCCAGTGGGAGGATAATCTGGACATCGCCGACATCATCACCACCAGTTTGGGTTTCTTTCATTGTTGCCTCAACCCATTGCTCTATGCCTTCATCGGGCTCAAGTTCCGGAACAAGCTTCTGATGGTGCTGAGGCGATTTGGTTGCATCAATCAGAACATCTGGAACAAGCATTTCAGGGTGTCCGGTCAATCGAGAGATTCCAGTTGGTCCGAAAGCACAGATTGCTCAAACACCATCTTCTAAAATATTCTGTGGCCATAAGAGCGCCATTGCTATCCCAGAATTCTCCTCTTGGCTCCTCCGCCAGCAGAGGGAAACTGGCACTCCGTTGGTACACGCTAGTCCTCGACTTAACAAGTATTCGTTTGGGGGATCCATTCGAAGTTACAACAGCGCTGGAAAAAAAAAAGTGACATGACTGGTCCTCGTAGTTAAAGACTGTTGCACCATCCCCACAGTCGTGTGATTAAAATTCGGGCTCTTGGCAACTGGCATGTCATATGATCACCGTTTGTGACCTTCCCAGTTGGTTTCCAACATGCAAAGTCAATGTGGGGGAAGCTGGATTTGCTTAACAACAACATGATCCACTTAACAGCAATGATTCGCTTAACAACCAGAGCAAAAAAGATGGAAAAATCAGGCGCGATTCACTTAATAATCACTTGGCTTAGCAATGGAAATTCTGATCTCAACAGCGGCCGTATACGCTGGAGCTTTTAAAGAAGAGGCTGGACAGCCATTTGTTTGAAATAGTATCAGGTTTCCTTCTTGAGCAGAAGGTTGGACTAGAAGACCTCCAAGGTCCCTTCCAACTCTCTGTTATTCTGTTAAGTTGAGGATTACCTGTGTATATAGCATTAAGATCGAGCGTCAAAATTCCCTCTATGGATCAGGTTTCATTCAAACTTTCACAGTTCTGAACAAAATGTTCTTCAGATATCATGTTTTCCCCCAAATAAGACCCTGTCTTATAATTTTTTTGCCACCAAAAAAAGCACGAGGTCCTATTTTCGGGCGATGTTACCCACTGACTAATCTCACTTATGCGCATCGTCCCTGGTCTGCTTTTTGCTGTCAGAGGCCTTCAGGAGCTGCTTCTTCTGCAAAGCTTTCCTGAAGGCCTCTGCAGCCAATAACAGAGCTCTGGATCGATCCGGAGCTTTCTTATCAACTGCAGAGGCCTTCAGGAAAGCTTTGCCAGCCTTGCTGGCTGCAGAAGAAATGGGCTGGCAAGGCAGGTGATGGGATGTGTGAGGCCTGGCTACAACTGTCCAAAGATAAGTAGTAGCTTAATTTTTACCTGTGCACTCTGGAGTGGGTGGGATCTTAATTAGGACTTATTTTGAGGGTAGGGCTTATATTGGGAGCATGTGCAAAAATCAAGCTAGGACTTACTTTCAGGGTAGGTCGTATTTTCGGGGAAACAGGGTAGGTGAGACCTGGCAATCATTTTTGAACCAAATCACTTCCACCTCAGAGTCAAGAAACTGGTTGCCAAATATGGTTTTGAGGTTACCTGTTCATGTTTTCAGTTTCTTCCTCTGTTCAAGAAGAGCTTTCCGCTGTTGAAGATTGAGGCCGAAAACTTTGAAGGTCGAAAACCAAAAGATTTCAGGGCTCGTGCCAAAAACCTCTTGAGGTCTTGAAGTCTTCATTGTATCTGCTGTTATTTTGCATTGGCTTGTGTCCTTGTTGCCTGATCATAAACCTTGACTCTGCACTTCTGAAATGTGTGTAGCCCACTGATGATTATGTGGTCTGTGTAAATCTGATCAAAGGAGAAATGTGCTGAGAAAGTCTTTTGAGTCGGATAGATAAGGACAAACTAGAGGAAAAAGTCATCTCTTCGTTTTCGGTTGGTTCTTCTGGAGGTCCATCATTGGAGAGAAAAAGGAGCTTGGCTTTTTTGAATGTATTCAATATTCTAATATTAAAAATATATAAAAATATATTAATGCAGCAGTGAGAGTGTTTTTAACTAAATGTTCTGGTCTGGTGTTTTCATTGTTTTTCAGTATCTGGAATCTTTGCATTCTTTATTTTATTATATTACTTTTTGCTAGTCTCCTCCTCCTCCTCCTCCTCTTTCTACCCCTTCCCTTTTCTCCTTCTCTTTCTCCTACTCCCTTCCTCCTCCTTCACTTTGTCCTTCTCTCCTTCCCTTTTGCCCTCCTCCCCTTATGCCCCTTCCCTTTTCTCCTTCTCTTTCTCTTCCTCCCTCCTCCTCCTCCACTTTGTCCTTCTCTCCTTTCCTTCCTCTTCTCCTTCCCTTTTGTCCTCCTCCTCCTCTCCTCCTCCTCCCCCTCTTTCTGCTCCTTCCCTTTTCTCATTCTCCTCCTCCACTTTGTCCTTCTCTCCTTTCCTTCCTCTTCCCTTTTGCCTTCCTCCTCCTCCTCCTCCTCCCCCCCCTCCTCCCCCCAAGAGGATTTTACCTTAATTGCAGCAAAAGGCAACATCTTAGCAGTCCTTGATGAATCTCATTGAAATTAAGCAAAGTAATCTAGCTAAAAAGTAGAAAAGACTATCTCAGAAAACAACAACAAACCACTTGCATATTGTTGCCATTCAGAGCATCTTCAAAATTCGAACGCAATGCACCTAAAACATTGTGTTTGTTGGGTGGGAGGTTGGATCACACTATCACCACAGCCATTTTTGCTTTTTTTGACCCTTCTGCAAACAGCCCTTTTAGCACAAGGAGAGGGAGTAAACCCCCAAATTGCACCACTGATGTGCAGCCAATATTTGCCATGGAATAGATATCACAGCATGATCAGGGCTGGGCAACTGTGCCTCCTTTGTGATGTGTGGATTTCCGGCTCAGGAATTCTGGGAGTTGAAGTCCATAGGTCATAAAGGAGCTGTGAATTCTAGGAGTTGAAGTCCATAGGTCATAAAGGCGCTGTGAATTCTGGGAGTTGAAGTTCACAGGTCATCAGTGGGCCAAGTATTCTGGGAGTTGAAGTCCACAAGTCATAAAGGAGCTGCAAATTCTGGGAATTGAAGTTCACAGGACATAAAGGGGCTGTGAATTATGAAAGTTGAAGTCCACAGGTGGTAAAGGGGCCACCATAATTGTCCACTTCTGATCTTGGGGAACATTGAGAATTTCTGAAATGGGTTTGGGGGCCACAATTCACCAACTGCTCCTTGACCAAAGCGGCTGAGAAGAAAACAAGCAACCAGCCTTCCGTAACTTCCTCATCAGGAAACCTTTCATAACGTGAGAGCTTCCTTTCTCTACCAGAAGATCTGGTGACTTCCTCACATTCTTGAGTCCACCCTGGGGAACAGCCTCAGAGAAGGATAATCAAGGATAACATTTGGATGCAACCATGGAATTAAATGAATCCACCAATTATGAGGATGAGGAATACTATGAGGTAGGTTAGTTTTCTATCTGCCTCTGCTCTAGTGTTTCTCAACCTTGGTCACTTTAAGCTGGGTGGACTTCAACTCCCAGAATTCCCCAGCTAGCCTAGTCGTTGAGTAGCCAGTGGAATAGCGGAGACTGTCCATCAGCTTTTGAAAAGTAGACTTGCAAGATCAACAACCCATCTGGATTGGCCCATTGGACCTTTGGGTGTGGGAAGTTTGCAGGGCCTGGAGGGTTGGTTGTACGATCCACCATCTCCAACAGGTTCTCCTGCACTCTTGAACCAACTACTATGTTGCTTCAAGTGCAAGACAGGAGTATCCCAACCTGCCGGGCCAAGAGTGCTGTGGGTACAAAGCAGTGAGGAAGCCGTCTTATCCACTGCTTTGGTCAGCAAAATATCTTGGCCCAATCCTCTTTGTGCGTGCAAATAACCTACCTGTTTGATTGCACAAGCAATGCTCACCCATTTTGCTTCCTGCAGATAACAAGCAGGGCACAATCCTTAAAGCGTGTGTGTGTGCTTTAGATTCTATGGGGTTTACACAGAGGAGGAGGAGGAGGAGGAGGAAAGGAAGAAAGAAAAAGGAAGGAAGGAAGGAAAAGAAAGAAAAAGGAGAGAAAGAGTAACAAAGAAAGAAAAGAAAGAAGGAAAGAAAGAAAAAGAAGAGGAAGGAAGGAAAGAGAGGGACGGAAGGAGGGAGGGAGAAAAGAAGGATGGAAGGAATAGAGAGAGAGAGAGAGAAAATGAAAGAAAGAAAGAAAAAAGAAAATCCAGCCAGCAGAAAAAAACAGTACCAGCAACAACACATAATTCCTAACGAGGCACTAGTGAGCAGCCCGTGTGTAAGTAAGGCTGTTGTATATATCTGGGATGTTCTGAGAATTTCTCCCAGCCCACTCCTCTTTCTCCTTCCCTCCCTCCCAGCTTGGCACAGTGCCCGCGTTCAGCCCCAACGCAGAGCCGTGCCTTCCCACCGACGTGAGGGCCTTCGCTCAGTATTTCGGCCCCCTGGTCTTCTCCTTGGCGTTTGTGTTTGGCTTGGTGGGCAACAGCTCTGTGCTGGCTATCTTGGGCCGAAGCTACCGGTCCTGGCACTTTGCTGACCACTATCTCTTCCAGTTGGCTGTGGCCGATCTTCTCCTGGTCTTAACCCTCCCTTTACAAGCTGCCCAGTTCGCCCATGGCTGGACCTTTGGAGAATTCCTCTGTAAGCTGACCGGGGGTCTCTCCACCATGAACGTCTGCACCAGCATCCTTCTCCTGACCTACCTCAGCATCGAACGCTACTTCGTGGTGGTCAAGGGAGCAGCTCCAACCTTCTTTTCGAAGCTTCCTCACGTCTACCTCACGTCGGCCTTTTTCTGGGGCATCGGCATCACGTTCTCCGCAGTAGATTTCCATTTCCAGACGGTCACCTACGTCTCGGAAGCCACGACTCTCGTCTGCCAGCTGGACTTGGAGGTCCAGGATGCCAACTCCTGGAAACTGGGGCTACAACTGTCCTTCTTCGTTCTGGGTTTTTGGGGGCCTGTCTTAACAATGATCTACTGCTACGTTTGCATTCTCACCAAGCTACACTGGGATGGTCTTCTACATATGCATTTGCCTCTCCATCTCCTGGTGGTCATCTGGATAACTTTCATTATCTGTTGGGCCCCGTTTCATTGCTTGATACTGGTGGACATCTCTCAGCGTCTGGGTCATGTGAAGAGGCACTGTGGATGGGAGCAGGTCTTGGATTTGGGGCTGGTGATCTCCAAGTGTTTAGCCCTCACCCACTGCTGCCTCAATCCCTTGGTCTACGCTTTGGGAGGGGTGGGGTTCCGAAGGGAATTTTCTAGAATCTTCTGTAGGAGACGCCAAACCAGGCACTGTTTGGACAGTGAGGAATTTAGCCAAGGGGCGGACTTCAGCACCATTCATGGCATGGATTATTCCGTCATGATGTGAGGGGCACATGGTCTGCCCTGCCCCGCGAAACCAGGAATGATACATGAAGTCTTCTCCTTACCATTGCCCACCATATACAGGTAGTCCTTGACTTACACCGGTTTTTGTAAAGTTACAACAGCACTTGCGATCAGGGATGGGCTTCAAAAGTTTTAGCAATGGGTTCTCTGCTTGGGTGCTGGGTGGGCGTGGCCATGGTGGGCGTGGCCATGGTGGGCGTGGCCTAGTCGGCCTCCTGCACCACATGGGAGGGGGGCATTTTCACTGTCCCTGGGCTCCGGAGGCTTTCTGGAAGCCAGAAACAGGCCCTGCGAAACCCCGCAGCAGCCCACCCCTGCTTACGACTACTTTTCACAGTTATGACCATTGCAGCATCCCCATGGTCCCGTGATCCAAATTTAAACCCTTGGCCACTGATTCGTATTTATGACAGTATCCCTCATCATGTGATTATTTTTTGCGACTTTCTGAGAAGCCAAATCCAGATTCGCAATCACCTGTTACTAACCTAACAACTGCAGTGATTCACTTTGCAAACGTGGCAAAGAAGGTCGTGAAATGGGGACAAAATTCACTTTACAACAGTCTCGCTTAGCAACAGGAATTTGGGGCCCAGTTTGGGCTCGTGAGTCAAGGACTACCTGTATTTAAAAAAACATATTGTTGAAAGAAGGAGCTTTCCCTCAGCGTGGAAGGGTTCTAGATGTGCAACAGCTTTGGAAATAATAATTACAAAACCTCTGTTGCCTCTTGCTTCAGATTTACAAGAATTACATCTTGGTGTAGTTGCAGAGTTCTGGGTTGTTGTTTTGTTTTTCTTTTGGCCAAGGCTGGCCTTTAAAGGTGAATTTTGCACGTTTTTCCCCCTTTTGTCTTACAACTCTCTGAATCAAATTATACAGTTTGGTTTAAGGTACCAGGCTAGAAAGCGGGTGATTATGAGTTCAAGTTCTGCTTGAACTCCAACTGGGTGACTTTCAGCTAATCATCAGGAGGTGGTGAGTTCTAGTCTTGCCCTAGATATCTATGAAAGCTGGGTGGGTGACTTTCAGCCAGTCACCAGGAGACAGTGAGTTCTTGTCCCGCCTTAGATATGAAAACCAGTTGGGTAGTTTTGAGTCAATCATCAGGAGATGGTGAGTTCTAATCCCGCCCCCATCTATGCTCCGCCTCCCGAGTCCCAGATGATTGGCTGGGTCTTCTTTGGTTGCCCTGCACAAGAGAACGGAGCTGGAAAGCAGGTTAGTGGGGTGGGGAAGAAATGGGACTTGGCAATAAGCTTCACCCAGGAGTGGGGAGGGACTGAAGATTTTGCAGTATCCTTCCCCTGCCATGCCCACCAAGCCACACCCATAGAACCGGTAGTAAAAAAATTTGAATCCCACCACTGATGTAATACTAATGCTCTGATGGTCATTTTGAAAAATCCTTTCTTCGTGAGCACCTTAGAAGCCAAGAGGAACATAGTGCCAAATTTTAAGTTTGTAAGCTTTACGGTTCTGGAAATTTTGTGATGATGCGTGAGTCATATTTCACTTTTATCTGTATAGATTATTATATATACTGTGTGCTCTTCAGCTTTGCTCGGGCATTATCCCACATCATTGTAGTTGGTGCTTTTAAAGTTGTAGCAACGTTTCGGCAGAATCTCATCTGCCATCATCAGGCTTCTGTATGGTGTTCATCTGTGAGTTAGACTTTTATAGTGCCTTGGTTTTGAATTTGGGGCTAGCCTACGGCTGTGCCAGAATGGTTTTTCCTTCATCCTGATTGGTTGGGATGTATATATACTGTATATATATATATATCCCTTGCACTTCCACAAACAAATCCATCCCCAAGCTGGAATCAGAGAGCTGTCTGGAGGCCTTAGTAGAAACAAACTTTATTCACATACTAAGCATAAGGGCATTGCTCTCCCACGAAAAATACGGAAAGCCAGACCTGGAATTTCTGGGAACATTCTCTGTCTCTCTCTCTCTCACGCACACACACAAAGATTTGGAGGACACGGCACAGGAAGGGCTGCCTAGCAGGCTCCTTAGTCGTGCCAGAAATATACCACTTGATCAGTGAGAATGTTTTTATAGGTTTCCACAGTTGACATGAAGTTGTTATAGTTGCTCCTGGAAAGGAAGAAAGAGGAGAGGGCATCTTTCAAATCATCATCCCCAAAGATTTCTTTTCACGGCAGATAATCCTCGACTTCTACAACCAAAACAGAACCCGAATTTTCTGTGGCTAAGCAAGACAGCAGTTAGTTGAGTTGATGCCCCTTTGGGGGGGCCACGGTTTGTTAAGGAAATTGTTTCCCCCACTGACTTTGTTGGAAACCAGGTCTCAAAAGAGGATCATGCAACCCTCAGATGCTCCAACCTTCATAAATACACACCAGTGGCCAAATGGAGAGGTTGCAACAGTTGTGTGAAAACCATACGTAATTCATTCCCCCCCCCCCCCCCAGTGTCCTTGTAACGTCATCCGGTCACTAAAGGGAATGGTTGTAAGTCAAGGAGTACTTGTCATTGTCACCAATGTGTTTGGAGATCTTTTGTTAGAGATCTATCATTTGGCACTTAGTTGCTATAAAGCTCTGAAGGTTGAAGTAAGCAACTCCTCGAAATGTTTGCCCCCAGTGGGATCATAATTTTAATTTTACCAGAAAAGATAATTATTGAATGTAGGAGAAGATAAAATTGGCTTTGATTCAGTCTTGGGGGAAAGCCAGCTGGGTGACTCTGGGCCAATCACCAGGAGATGGTGAGTTCTAGTCCCACCTTGGGCATGAAAGCCGGCTAGGTGACTCTGGGCCAATCACCAGGAGATGGTGAGTTCTAGTCCCACCTTAGTCATAAAAACCCAGCTGGGTGACTTTGGCTAGTCATTCCCTCTCAGCCCAATCTACCTCACAGGGATGTTGTGGGAAAAGTAATAATAGGAAAGAGTATTAGGTATGCTCACCACCTCAAATTACTTATAATATAATAAAAGAAGGATTAAAAAAATTAAAATAAATAATATCAATAATCTCAATAATAAACATAATCTACCACTGATCAGAAAGGAATATAATATTTCCTTGGGGGAAAAAAACCCTACCCTTGCCATTTCCTTACCAAACTCGCTGGCTGATGTCCAAGGATTTGACTTTGTCTACCCAGGAGTTAGTCACATCGGAGACGTAATCGAAGTACCCCTTTGCCGCATCCTGAACCTGGGTCAGCACGGTTTTTTCCTCAGCCTCTCTCTTCTGTATGCTGTAGCTGAGAACCTCTGGAAAAAAAGCCAGAGAGAACTGAATGTGGGCGAACAGTGCATCACTTTGAGTTTGGTTGACGAGACGTTGGCTTGGGTTTCTTCTACCCAGCCCCTAGTGGCGATTCCCACCTTTGAGATCAAATAATAAAATAAAATAATCAATAATAAAATCATATATAATATAAAATAATAACATAACATAAAATAATAAAATAAAATAAATAATAAAATAACACAACATAATATAAAAATAAAATAAAATAAAATAATAAAATAAAATAAAATAAAATGAAATGATCTAATGAAATGAAATAATAAAATAAAATATTTAAAATGCAGGTAGTCCTCAACTTACGACCTCAATTGAGCCCACAATTTATGTTCTGTGAGACATTAGTTAAGGGAATTTAGCCCCATTTTACAATTTTTCTTATTTACTTACAGATTAAGAGTTGGAAGGGACCTTGTAGCTCATCTAGTAAACTCTCCTCCTGGAGACCCTACACCATTTCTGACAGATGGCTGTCTTGCCACAGTTGTTAAGTGAATCACTGCAATTGATAAGTTAGTAACCCGGTTGTTAAGTGAATCTGGCCTCCCCATTGAGTTTGCTTGTCAAGAAGGTCACAAAAGTGACTCCCCCCCAGACGCTACAACCGTCATAAATATAAGTCAGTTGCCAAGTGCCTGAATTTTGATCACGTGATCATGGGGCTGCTGTAAAAGTCGTAACTGTGAAAAACAGTCCTAAGTCACATTTTTCAGTGTCGTTGTAACTTAGAACGGTCACTAAACGAGCCATAGTAAGTCAAGGACTACCTGTAAAGAAAAAAATCAAATCAATTCATGAAATAAATAGTAAGGGGGGGGCATGCAACCCCCGAAACAAATGGAGCAGCCTTGGAACACCACTGGCATTGACAAATTTCCCCGTCAGTCAATTGCAAAAGGCAGCCTGGCTTGCAACGGCTTCCATCCTGCGATGAGATTTGTAACACCATCCAACAACAATGTCTGGCTATCGCGGGGAAGGACTCAATCAGCGGGCAAAAATGCCAAATCCAGCCCGAACATCTGGCTGACTGTCAGGGGTGGGATTCAAAAATTCCAGCCACCAGTTCGCTGCCGGGTTGTTCAGTGGGCGGGGCCGTGGTGAGCGCGGCCTACCAGAACTTCCTATTTCCGGCTTCTGGTGGGCCTCCAGAGCCTGGAGGAGGCTGTTTTCACCCTCCCAAGGGTCCAGACGCCTCCCCTTGGCCTCTGGGCGGGTGAAAACAGCCCCTCGAGGTCTACCGGAAGCGGGAGTTAGGCCTGTTTTGCCACTTCAGGTTGTTCCAGGAAGGCCATTTTTTGCCCTCCCAGAGCCTCCATATGGATCCTGCAATGGGCCTCATAGATACTCCAGGGAGGGGCAGGGCCAGCCAGTTGGGTGAAATACCGGTTTGGCGAACTAGCTGTAACTTTAACATCCGGTTCTCCCAAACTGGTCCGAATCTGTAGAATCCCACCACCCCTGTTGACGGTGCAGCCAAGAGACATAAAATAAAAATACGTAAGACGAAAGAAAAAGCGGTTGGATGAAAACTAACCTGAACAGAGTAGGAGCAGCAGGGTTGAAACAACCAACAATTTCAGGCTCATTTCTGCAACCGCTTATCCTAAGGTTTGGATGAGAAAAATAGGCCAAGGTAAACAAACATTGGGAAAGCTCTGAAGTCAAATGCCTTCTTTGACATGGCTGATCCCGGTTTGATGGGTGGTTTATCAACGACGCCTATCAAAAAATCCACCGATCTCAGGGGGCACCAGACACCCATTGAAATCCAGTGACTGAGATCCAACCACGTACTTAAACTTTCAAGCAGAGTCCCCCAAAGTGGTTTGCAAAGAAAGAAAGGACTAGCACTAATGATGTTACCTAGCTTGGTTATGAAATGTCTGCAAGAAAACCACCAAACTCAAAGAGCACCGAAGACCCAACAATCCTCCTCCTCCTCTTCATCTTCCTCTTCCTCCTCCTCCTCCTCTTCCTCCTCCTCCTCCTCCTCCTCCTCTTCTTCTTCTTCTTCTTCTTCTTCTTCTTCTTCTTCTTCTTCTTCTTCTTC
>JANHFN010016046.1:0-13773 GCA_032468175.1 Toxicocalamus goodenoughensis
CTTTTTTTCAGGTGGGGAGGGGGAGTAGAACTCCTTAGCATCAGAGCGTGTTAATAATAATAATAATGTAGGAAATATTCTAAATGCTCTGATGGTCATTTCGAAAAATCCTTTCTTAGTGAGCACCTAGAAGCCAAGAGGAACCTACGGGCCAAATTATAAGTTTGTAGGCTTTACGATTCTGGAGATTTTGTGATGATGTGTGAGTGATATTTTGCTTTTATATATATAGATTTATTATTATTATTATATGTACAATACGGTCTCAGTTCCCTTTTCCTGATTCCTGGTTTTTCCAGAGTGTGTTTGTCAAATGCAGGACGGTAAAAGCAGAAAGGAAAGATTGCTGGATAAATTGAAAAAAATGTCATCCAAAACCCAGAAGAAGAAAGGATGCCTTTGGTCCTCAATTTGTCTTATTTTTCTTCTCCTCCCTTCCTGCCTCTCCTAATCGCCCTTCCAGAGACACGGAGACCTTAGTGGGCTTGCCGTGCCCGATCCATGAAAGCGTGAAGACTCTGAAAGAGGTAAGGCAGATGTTTTGCAAACAAACCAGCATTCCTCGACCTGGGCTGCTGGTAAGATGGCTGGACTTCAGCTCCCAGAATGTCCACAGCCGTCCCGTTGTTCCCATCTCCTTCCTCAGCACAAATACGTCTCCGTCGCCGAAGTGCAGATGAAGAATGAGGAAGAAATGGAAAAGTGTCCCATCTCTTTGGTAAGTTATTTCCCTGGGATGTCCCATGAAGGTGCACCTTCTTCGCTCTCCGGAACTACCTGTATCTTCTCGTTTGCTCTGCTATGATAATTTGTTCTGTCCTCTCCTTGGCGACTTTAATGAGAGTTTAATGAAGAGAAGGACCAGCGGGGGGACGACGACACGATAGCAGTCTTCCGATATTTGAGGAGCTGCCACAAAGAAGATGGGGTTCAAATTGTTGGAAATAGCCCAAAGCCAACCAAAAACAAAATTTTGGATCGTTGAAAACAAAGAGGATTTAGGAAAAAGAAATAACAGACGGTTTGCAAAGCGCCGGTGGTCTTTAGAAGCCTCAACCAACAGGTCCAAATCAAAACCACACCTTTGAATTCCAAATCATACTTTATATACAGTTTTTTCTCATCGCCCACGTTCCCTCTTTCTTTGAGTCTCATTCCCTCCCAAATTCAAACTCATTGGATTTGCTGTCAGGTGTTGCACCTAATACTAGGATGTCTCCAGGGAAAAGGGTCTCCTTCCGTCAGGTTCTCACCTGTACCCCTACCTACCTCTTAGTTTGGGCTGCCCACGTGGCATCTTTCCTTAGCATTAAGGAATGCAGCATCCCCTCATCAGGGTCTCCTTCTAACTTCTGAAGATACACTTTTAAAAGCTCATCATAGACTACCATTTTTCCAAAGAGATTATGACAACAACAACAACCCAAACGTAATAATAATATAAAAGGCATAAGATAAAAATATTAAAAGGCTTAATGGAGCATGTCAACAGCATAAAAGCAAAGCATGTAGATACAGGGAGATATATTTCATTTGATAACAGATTCACAGCATTGGAAGGGATCCTGCAAGGTCATCCAGTCCAACCCCCACCTGTGAAATCTTTAAGCATATTATCTACCATTTTATTTTTGAATTTACTTATTCGTTACAAAATTATTCTCCAAACCCCCTGAAGGCAGGAGAAGAAGCAATGGGTAGAAACTAACCAAGGAGAGAAGCAAGGTGGAATTAAGGGGAAAACTTCCTAAGAGTGAGAACCATCAGCCAGTGGAACAGAAGTTGCCTTCAAAGGTTGTGGTTGTTTCATCAATGGAGGATTTTTTAGATTGGACAGCTGTCTGGAATGGCATAGGGTCTCTTGCTTGAGTAGGGGGCTGGACTAGAAGACCTCTAAAGTTCCTTCCAGCTCTATTCTGATCGTTTTGCATCTCTTCTCTCTCTTCAGGGGGAAGAGGAAGTGCAGGAGACGCTGTGTGAGATCCTTTATCGGGCCATGCTGTACAACCTGCCTCAGTACATGGTGAGTGTTGTTGGATCTCCGCCTGTTTTATTTATTCGTTTTATTTCGCGTCACGGAGCAAAATGCGGCATTAGGGAATAAACTTCACAGAAGCAACCTAGAAAACGTGTGCCAAAATGTATATTTATTGATGGATTGATTTGATTTGTTATTATTACAAGATAATAGGTATAAGTATAAACATAGCTATGAATACATGAAATAGATGCATATGAGAAAAATAAAAATAAAAAGAAACAATAGGACAGGGATGGTAGGCACGTTGGTGCGCTTATGCACGCCATAGCAACAAATTATTTTAAAAACACATAGTGTGAATATATATATACAGAAGCCTGATGATGGCAGATGAGATTCTGCCAAAACATTGCTACAACTTTAAAAGCACAACTATAATGACGTGGGAAAATACCTGAAGAAAGCTGAATACCATACATGTAAGTACCCGCGAAAACTTAAGAAAAACAGAATAAAATATTATTCTGTTAAGTTCTATTAAATTAATGAACGGAATTCACATTAACTGATTACCATACCACCTACAAATACAATGTATCCTTCTATGATTTCATATACATTTTGGAGTTATTTAAAATATTGATACTGAGATTCATGCAGGAAGTCAATTTATATATATTGAACCCTTTGTTCATAAAAGTATATTTGGTAAATGAAGAAAATTCTCATAAGAGATAAAATCAATATCAAAAGAATATTCAAATATTGAAAATGGACTAAGCCTGGCCTTTTGGATTCTTATATCTGGAACTTGTTGCATTCTCTAGACTTGAGCAATATAGTACCTTGCTTTATATGATCCATTATTTATGTTATTTTAATTTAAGTTACAATGACAATTGACATCGGAATTTCTGTCACTAAGTGATGCAGTCATGAAGCTTGATGTCTCGTGACCACAATTCTTAGTGTAATGGATGCATAGCCTGCAGGGAAGAGAAGGATAAATGTTAGGAAACAATCTGACAAAAGGGAAGGACCTTCAATCACTTAACATAGAAAGAAACAGAAGATACCTGCCCTAATGGATCAGGCAGTTAAATCTGGTGGGTAGGAAGTTTGTATCTTCAAACTTGCAAGATTCCGTAAATGTAGCCTTAAATAAAGTAGAATAACCATAGTTATCTAGTCCTGTTTCTTGTCTGTTTTATCTGGTGAAACTGATATTAAGCAAGTCTGAAGGTACAAACTGCTGATGAGGCAGTTGGCCTGGCCTTTTGCAAGGCAGCTGATGACCATGCAATGCCTTCTTCCTCAAGTCTTGCCTGGAAATAGCCATGCATGATCTCAGGAAAATAGCTTTGTGTAGCCAGCAGCTCCCTGACAAAGAACCAGGCTAGGTAGTCCTTGTCAGGTAGTTGCAGTAAGAAGGAGGTCAGCTGGCAGAGACAGAGCACAGGACAGAGGACAAAAGGGTAAAGATATGAAAGATAAGAGAGTGGGCAGAGATACAGCAGATAAGAGAGTGGGGGAGGAGTTCTAGAACTCCTTAAATGTGGGTGGATTGCTAACTGCCTGAATTTTGACCACATGACTGAGGGCCCACTATAAGATCAAGGACTAGGCATAAATACAATTTGTTCAGTATTGCTATAACTTTGGATGGACACTAAACAAATGGTCATAACTCAAGGACTACCTGTACATTATTTGAGCTCCATTTTTGTTATAGCATTAGAACAGGGATTCAGTCTTTTGGGAAATATACTTGCAATTTTGAGAGTACATCCTATATTCTTTTACAAAATGATGGGCAAGCAGAAGGGGCCTTACTAATTTATAACAAGTGCAGATATACAAGAATCTGTAACCATCTTTAGCCTTTAACCTGGGGATCAACTGGAAACTAGATAGTACCCTTTCCGAAAGTATGATAATAAAGAAAGTAATGATTGTGCAGAGATGGTCAAACTCACATTGGAACTGAAAGGCAGAGAAGATATGGTCTGGGATAAGTAGTATAACTGGTTAGACAGTAGAAACAAAAATTAATGTAAATATGTATGTTGACCAAAATGGAAATGTCGATATTGCAGTGTTGCGAAGACTTTATATGAGATTTTAAAATGTGGAAAAGTACAATAAAATTTTAATTTAAATATATATAAATTGAAATTTTCCAGGTTCATATTTTTACTGGCTGCATGGGAAATTTACTAAGCATCCTGGATGTTCTTGCATGTACATTAAGGAAACACTACAGTTAACTGCATTAATTAAGGAAAAGGGTTAAAATAGTTTTGTTTCCATTTGGAAATCACTTTTGGTCTTTCTGCTCGAAAGAGAAAAAAAAATGAAAATTTTGATTTTTGGGTTTTGACAATCATGGTTGTAGAAATGGCTAGTATTTACTGTTTTAGATAAGTAAAAAAGTTGAATTTATTATGTATCTTACAACAGTGAAGAATTTTAAAGTCACTGTTTTTTGTTTTTGTTTCTTCACTTTATCTACCTTTCCCCTTTCCCCTTTCTTTTCATTCTTTTTTCCATTGTCTTTGTTTCTATGTATATTTTATATTAAGAGAAAAAAAGAACTTTTAATAAGGGAAACATTACAGTGGAGGAATTCTGGAAAATATTCATTAATATAACTATATTCATTATATCTTTATAATGTATAACAAGCATTTTATATAATGTGGATTAAAAGGATCCTGACTAGAATATTACAATGGAATACAAAATTCAAGTTTCAAACAATAAAACCAGGAAACCAAAGGCACAGATATTATTGATGGTTTGGATTTAAAAGGGTTAGGGTTAGAATTTAAAAGGGATAAATGTCCAGCTTCCTGTATTATATTGTTAATTTAATATTTGAATCCACTCAAATAATTGTAGCAGGCCCTTTTTTTTCATGGAATGGAATATGATGTAGGATGTAAAAATTACCAATTCAGAATCATGCTCTAATTGAAAAGCAGAAAGCCAGAAAAAAATTAAAACATTTCTATTGCATTTCTTTTAGCTTCAAGCAATTGGAAAAGTAAATGTATTAATGTTCTCTTAGTAAGTGTATGTAAGTTAATTCTGGTTTCTTTTGTTTACTTTTAGAATTGTACAGATGTGTACTTTCTGAATGAATTTATTATAAATACAATTAAATATAAATGATACTGGAAATCTACAGTTAAACATCCTTCAGAAAGTTATCCTTTATATCTGCATTTCTTTAATTTCCTTGTTCAAGTGATCTCATCTCCTTCCCTGGCAGTCTTTCTATCTCCCCCCCCCCCCTTCTGTGTGTGTGTGTGTATCACTGGGAAAGAAGTTAAAACAGACTGCTCAATTACATTATATTCTAAAGTTTTTCCTTTATTTTTTTTTAAATTCAGCTTAGAAAAATATTGCTCTTAGTGCTATAGTATTCATCTGCTTAACAAAAGCTGCTTTTCATATATTAATAAACTATGATTTGTATGTTGATTCCTATCAATTGTGAAATGTGGAACAAAAGACATCATCCATCTTTGAATGTGGAAAAGAAGACATAAATACCAATAGGACTCTGCCAACACATTAGCAAAGAAGAAAAAATAGAAGTTGGCTGGAGTTCAATGCTCAAATTAACTCTTTCTACAATAGCAATATAATACAATACCACCAAAACAGATGGATTTTTTAAAAAAATTGTTGGCTATTATAATCATCTTTTCAATTCCATCCCAACATCCAAAGAGACTTGTATGATTTGATCTAATTTTAAGTACACCAATAGGGCTGTGGCTATATTACTTTGAAATGGTTACGGATCTAATAACACCCAAGAAAGAATTTGTGCCAGGGATACTAGTAAAACACAGGCTAACAGCTAGGGGGGAAATTAACACTTTGTTTTCTAAAATATTATTGTCTTATGATTGTTGGACCAAATAAGTAAAGTCTACTGTTAAACTGAGATGTAAAGTCAAGTCTAGTCATACACAGAAGCCTGAGTAAAAGATATAATATGCATGAATAGTAGGTACATAGTAGATACAAATCAATTCAGATGGGAGATGCTTTAATTAAACGTGTATACCTAAGATCCATTTTAAGATTAAAAGCAAGCAAGATTCTATTTGAAATTGAAAGTTTAGTTTAAAAGTTAGATGAGATAAAAGTTTTGACCACAGAATATAATGTAGCTATCTGGGAAGATAGCATTCATAAAAGTTAGATGAAAATATCAGAAATGATAGATCCCTTCAATAAGTGTTTTTCAAATTTAGCAATGTTTTAGATGTATGGACTTCGACTCCCACAATTCCCCAGCTAGCATTCAGGAATTAAGGAGGAGACTATAGATCCTATTTCCTGTCCAGTAGAGCACCAAAGAGGGTTGATGCAGAAGGTGTTAAATTCCAACTTAAAAATAAATTTAAAAACTTTAAAACTAGTTACAAAGTAAGCAATGATCACATAATTCATCATTATCATTTGACTATTTGCTTTGCTGGGCTACCAGGCTTGTCGGCAAGGTTCATTGGCAATGTTAGCTGTTTCTGTGAATTGTGAATCATGTGCTGCTTTTGCAACATGTTTAAATAAAAGTCTGAGAAGGGTGTGTATTATTTCTATTGCATTTCTATTAGGGCTGTGTAGCTCTTTGAATTTTATTCCAATATGGTGCAGGCAAAGAAATGAATGTAACACCTCCCAGAAATATCTTAAAGAAGCTGCATCGTTCCTCGGATCATTTAGCTATCAGTTGTGTGATTCCAGCAAAAGAAGCACCTGCTCTAAGAAGCTGCAGAGAGGTGCTATAACCTTCACAATCTGTGATACATCTTTATTAAATGTATTAAAAGCAATAACTAGCTGTACGTTACATAATACAGGTAGTCCTTGACTTACAACAGTTCATTTAGTGACCATTCAAAGTTATAACAGCACTGAAAAAAGTGATTTATGACTGTTTTTCACACTTACGATTATTGCAGCATACCCATGGTCACATGATCAAAATTCAGATGCTTGCAAAGTGTCTGTATGCACTGTCTGTATGACTGTTGCAATGTCTTGGGATCATGTGATCATCTTTTGTGACCTTCTAACAAAGTCAATGGGGAATCCAGATTCACTTAACAACTATGTTACTAAATTAGCAAATGCAATGAATCACTTAACAACTGTGGCAAGAAAAGTCGTAAAATGGAGTGAACTCACTTAAATGTTTCACTTAACAACATAAATTTTGAGCTCAATCGTGGTCATAACTCAAAGACTATCTGTATTAAAGAAATACACATCACAATTCTAAAGGATTCACTCAGTAGAAAAGCACAGATAGAAAGCAGAAAGAAAACAGGTGCATTTATTTTAGTTTTAGTTTTGGGTGGGAAGGAAAAAAATAATAATGGAAGGAGAAGTGGGGACTAAAAATGCCGAAAAATGCATCGAATGCAGAAAATGACCCCGTACTTTAGATCAGACAAATAGCCTTGACCTAAAGGAAGGCAAAGGATAAAATAGATTGTGGAAAATGTGAACAATCACAAAAGTAGGAGAGAGAGAAGGCATTTCTATCTCTCTGCCCTTCCCTCCAAACAAACCTGACAAAACAAATTATAACAGGAACAAGAGACACTCCCCAAGCACTCTGTTTGCAGAGGTGGTGAAATTCGCTAGCTGCTTGATTATGTCATTATCAGAGAGGGTTTCTTTCCCCCGTCTCATGATCATGTATGAAAGAACAAAGTTTGGGACTTTTCAACGTCAGAAATCTCCCTGAATCTCTGAAACAATTTTAAAAAACCTCAGTGTTTCAAAATTAGATACGAAGGAATGATTCAATGAAATCTAATGAAAATTATTTCTAGCTTTACTATCCTATTATTAGAGTTGTAGAGAGATTACAAATAAGAATTCAAAGCACATTTGCCTGTCTGTAGCATGCCTAGAGCCACAATCTAAAAAAAACATGTAAAAATTAAGGAGGGGATATAAAAGATTTTTTTCTTTTTCTTTTTTTAAAGGTTTAATACATTTAAGGATTTTCTTGTTTTATTCATTCAAATTTAAATATATAAATGCATAAAATAAGGATTTTTAAATTTTTTATCATCTGATTAATTTAACTCTGAATTTTACTATTTGATTGATTTCTGCTCTCTTCAGTTGCTTCAAGATAACAGCTAGAACAAAGATTTCTCTCATTAACCAGTTAAAAGTAAAGAAAAGGAAAATATTCTGTATGTTTACTAAAACGGGCATCCAATACATAATTTAATTCTGATCTCCTTTTCCAATGCTTCCAATGCTTGGAAGCTTTTTCTCTCTCTTTCTCTGTAATGCATATAGTGACTGTCATATAATTTATAAATACCAATATCTTAAGGGGAAGACCCAAAAAGACAGGATAGTGGCTTTAGGCAGTATAATCAACTTATCCTCTTATAACTTTCCACTTTGTATAAGTGTACAACAGGGGTGTCAAACTCACGTTGTCATGTTGTCACGTGACATATCGGAACTTTTTTCCCCTTTGCTAAACCGGGGATAGGCATGGCTAGTACATGATGCATCCGGCCCGTGGGCCATGAGTTTGACATCCCTGATGTACTATGATGACACCCATGCAAAAAAGAATGGAGTTTCAGTTGTGCACTATCTTGCATTTTTATCCAATGGAAATGTTACATTCCATGCCATTTAACTTTCATTAAAATATGGAGAACAATTACTGTTTGGAACTAGAGGTATGATCATAGATTGTGTCTGGATCCAAACAGAAACTATTCCTATTAATCTATAAAGACTAGATTCGAACCACAGTATCTGAAGGAATATATATTTCTACATATTCTTATTTAAAGAATCTTTTCTTTTAAAACAACTTGAAGGCAATCTAGGAGCTTTCCTATACTGCAGTGGCTCAATGGTCATCTTTAATTAGTTTGGAATACCATCCCTCAGAGGAACACACCTGGCACCTACCATGAGCTTTTGACATTAAGGAATTTTTACAATTCTATTTTAACCAGAAATAGAATTAAAAACTCACAAGGACTAAAAAGGCATTTGTACTAAAGCAAAAAAAAATATCTTAAGTATGTTTTACTTCCTATTTGAATAGATTGCCGTATACTAAATATTTTGCTGTTCTTAGTTTATATAATTAGTGAATTTAAATGCATAAATGCATTTATTATACATTGTCTTGTTTTGAAAAGCACTATTTAAATGCTTAAACATTCAAATAAATAGAATTCAAAAGAGTCAGTTTGCTGCAGTGGTGAAGATTCTAGCATAGAAACCAGGTGACAATGCATTGTAGTCTGTCTTTGTCACTTTCTTTCAGTCACTTTCTTTCAGTCCTAGGAAGTCTTTCAGTCTCTTCTGGAAAGGCTGGGCTTAAAACTCTGGGATGGTCCTCCTCCTCCACGGGACACCTTCTCGGCGTCCCCCAGTTTTAGCTGAGCCTTCATGGTAAGAGGTTGTGCACTCCCTGACTGGAACGGTTTTCTGATTCAGGTTTGCTCTTGGGTTATTTTGGCTTGTAAAAATCTTCCCCATTTAATTTGGCTTTTTTCAGGCTTGTGCCTCTATTAGGTTGTCTCGATCAGTTTTAAAAACAGTTTCTTTGCAACAAGTGGAGCCTGTCACTCCGTGGGCAGCCTGAGGCAATCGCCTCAGGCAATTAACTTATCTAACATTCCGATCGTCTTCTCTGTGATCATAGCGGAGCGATCGCAGCCGCAGCTCACTTCGCCTTGCCGTTTTGTCTGACAGGAGCATTTAACTCGCAAGTTAAAGCCTCAGCAGTAGCGGCTCTTTAGACTTCTCAGACATTAGCAGTGGAGATTCTGGCTTCCTGCCTTTTTCAATGACTGGCTCAAGTTCGCGCCTTCCCCGCTGGTTTCCCTTTTTGGGGACCGGGGCAGTACCTTCCCACTTAGTTATCTCTGGGTTTAGCTTTCCCTTGTCTGGCTGACGTTGGATAAACAGGCTAGTCATTAAACAGGAATTTCCTTTCAATTGCCTTTGGATCATTTCTTTGGAGTGAAGCCGCAAGTGCCATTTTAAACAGTGGGACGCTTTGTTTTGACAGGAAAGAATCCACCTCAAATCCTGTATAGCTGGTTTCCCTTGTTGGGGACCAAGGATCCAGAAAGTTCTCGCTTGGAGCGCTTGGGGGTTTCCCTTATTGTGGACCCTTAGATACTGTTTACCATATGCACAGTTTTACATATAGATAAAGGCACATGTATATGTATATGGCCATGTACATATAAATATATATATATATATAGAGAGAGAGACTTACTCTCCTGGAAAAGTGTTCTACTTTCAACCACAGGGGAAGTCATCACCCCAAAGTAGTAGTAATAATAATAATAATAACAACAACAACAACAACAACAACAATAATAATAATAATAATAATAATTGTTATTATTATTAAAAAAAATAACTAAATTAAAGTCAGAGGCAAGAGAATCAGTCATTCACAATGGAAGGTGACAACTTTTTCTGCTCCAAGACAAATAAGTCCCAAGATAAGCCAGTGGGCCCCCAAAAGGCCTCTAAGGCGGTGGATAAGGATGCCCATAGACGGCACCTAGCTCTGGAAAGGCAATTGCAGAAATGAGCCAGGCAGGCAGACAGGATGGCTATGACACAACAATCTGATCAGGACCCGAGTCCATTGTTGGGGCCCTTGGACTTATCTCCCCAGCCCAGGTAGGCTGTTTCTGGACAACCTCCCATAGGCACATCTCCTCCAATGAGCACTGCCCGGCGAATCCCAGAGGCAACCTTCACCCCTACGGTTGCCAACCTAAGACAGGAGGAGGGATTACCTGAGACTATCCCCATCGAAATGAGGCAATGGATGGAGATGGCAATTCAAAGGGGCATTGCGGCTGTTCAGCAATCCATCAGGACCAGACACTTCTTGGCCGCTTCGGATGTGGGATTCCTGTCCACTCGATCTTTTGCGCATATGGTACAACATCAAACTCAGGTATTCCCCAATATTCCTAACATACCAGCCCAGGGTCTTTGGGAGGAGGTGGAATTTGAGGATCAGGATGTTCCCATGGACAATTTTGGACACTACGCTTGCTTTCTAATAAAATAAGCTACAAAGATAATATTTCAATAGTTTTATAAATGTCAGTCCAATTATGTCATTTATTTTACTCAATATCATGTATTTGCTGTTTTCCCCAATTAGATAATTAAAATGCTTACCTGTGTGCTGCAGTAAAAATAACAAGGTACAGCCAACTATGAGGAAAACAATTCCTTGAGCAACATTTTAAAATGCAGATGCTACTGGTTAAATTGCCAGAGAAGTGCAATAATCTTAATGGTGAAAGAGTGAAATATTAATAAGGAAAATAAGTATCAGTTGAATTAATAGTCTTCAGTTTTATTCTAACAAATGAAACTGGTACCTAGCCCATGCCTCTTTCACAACTTTTTACTGTGTGAAAATATTATCGTTGTCTAACTGCATATCCCCATGTCTTCTTATTACTTTGCTAATCCTTTTTTAATTCAAGAAATGATAGGTTTTATACAGTGGTGGGATTAAAAAAAAATTACTACAGGTTCTGTGGGTGTGCCTTATTTGATTGGTGTGGCTTGGTGGTCATGTGATTGGGTGGACGTGGCCATCTTGCCTTCACTCACGTCAAGGGGTTTCTTGCCTGGCCTCAAAGAGGTACAATATCTCTCTCTATTTAATACATTATTTAATCCTATCTATATATGCCATATGTGTACATACATATTACATAGTATAGTGTGTGGATAGGCACACAAAGATACATTATCTACTATATATACTGTATGTGTATGTATACACACACACACACACACACCTTTTCTAAAACTATACACATTCAACCTCATTGCATCTGGAAAAACACATCCATAGTCCACTTTCTGCCACACATTTAATTATAACTTCTGTACATTAGAATATTGCACTCACCTTCAGATTTAGTTCCCTAGCCTGCATGTGACTGCTAGACCCAGGAGATATCATGAATTGAGTAAAATGTGAAACTCACATAACAACACACTTGCTTAGCAACCAAAATTTTGGGCTTAGCAACCAAAATTGTGGTCCTAAGTGAAGGACTATCTCTGCCTTCCTCTACATGGCAGCCTTGTCCTAGTAAACTCCTCTGCCAATTTTCCTCTGTTAGAGGCACCAAAACAATCCAGATTCCAGATGATATAAGGTCTCCTGCTGGAGCAGGGGGTTGGACAAGATGGCCTCCAGGGTTCCTTCTAACTCTGCTATTCTATGATTCTGTAAGGATCTCCTGCTGGAGCAGGGGGTTGGACTAGAACAGGGGGCCTTCAAACTTGACAGCTTTAAGACTTGTGGACTTCCACTCCCAGAATTCCTCCTCCAGGCATGTTAACTCAGGAATTCTGGGAGTTGAAGTCCACAAGTCTTAAACTTGCCAAGTTTGAAGACCCTTGAACTAGAAGATGACCTCCGAGATCCCTTCCAGCCCTAGATTGCTCTGCTGTTTTAGAGTCTTCTGAAGCCAGGGTTTATGTCCTTCCTTCCTCTGCTTTTCTCTCTCTCTCTCTCCCTCCCTCCTTCCATGTATCTATCTATCCATCCATTCATCCATATATCCCATTCACTTTCTCCTCCCTCCCACTTTCTTTCTTTTTCTCCATTCCTTCCATCCTGTCTTTGTCTATCCCTTTTCATCCTTTCTTTCTTTTTTATTTCTTTCCTTTTCTTTCTTCTTTCTTCTCTCTTCTCTCTGTCTTTTTCTCTCTCTCTTCCTTTTTCTCTCTTTCTATCCCTTTCCTTCCTCCTTTCCTCTCTGCTTCTAAAGCTAGGAGACCCACCTGAAACACACACACATGCTTCCAAGCGCCCACCTGAAACAAACACACACACACACACATGCACAATCGCTTCCAAGCGCCACCTGAAACAAACATACACATGCTTCCAAACGGCCGGCAGCATCACTCATTACAAGGGTTCTTCCCAGCCAGTCTCCGGTCCCGCGTTGCCCGAAAAAGCTGGCAGGCAAGGCTTTTGGGTCCCAACAAAGGGGCTGCAGTTGGGACTTCCTCCTCTCCTGCTTTTGAGGCTGGGAAATTCAAGTGAGGCATGTGCTGCAGCCTCATTCCCCCCCCCACACCGGCAGCTCTGGGCTAGGTAGATTGGGTTTATTTTTCCTGACTGCCTGAAACCTTACCTTCCTTCTGCAGCTGGCTGCCAGGGAAGGCAAGCCATGTCTGAGCCATTATGGACACTGAGCTCCCTGCCAGCCCACATCTCACCCTTGTCACAAGATACCTGAAGCTGCCGTGTGTTTTTTTTCCATGCAGCTGGACTCCAGCCACACTGAAAAAAAGATGCAGTGGCTATAGGCTTCTTCCAGCGGCTTTGCTCCACTTCTCAAATGCGCCGCCACAGCTGCGTTCTAGGCGCTGGCCATATAAGTCCACCCCCATTGAGCCTGCTGCACTGGAGGGACTTGCCCAAGCAAATCCGAGTGGAATGGTACAGTATTCTGAAAGAGGCGGCTGGAGACCGAAAAAGAGTCACCTCCAGCTGTCCCTTTTTCAGCACAATTGGCCACTCTCTTCCTTCTCATCCAGTTGGGGGATGCTTCTTGCACTGTGAAAGAGGTGGCTGGAGGCAACTCTTTTTTGTTCTCCAGCCACCTCTTTTGCAGCACAAGAAGCCTCCCCCAACCGGCCGGCTGCTCTCCTCCTCCTCGGCCATACAGAACAAACAGGCAGAGAAGGAGGAGAGC
>JANHFN010016070.1:0-13773 GCA_032468175.1 Toxicocalamus goodenoughensis
GAGAGAAGTTAAATAGAAAATTTAGAATGGTGATAAGAAATGAATTGTGATATAAAAAGAAGTATGAATTTGAATTTATGTTTGTAAGAAGAAAAACAATCCGGACTCAAGCTGCTTTCAGAAAAATATGTTTTACATTTTCTGTTTTCTGTTTGTTTGTATGTTTTTTTTAAAAAAACTAATAAAATTTATTTTAAAAAAAATATTGAATTGGCTAAATGGCAAAAGCTTTGGACCACCAATAAGAAAATAATATTGGCCATGGCATACAAGGAAAACCTTTATAAGATGTTTTAAAGGGTTGCATCTTCCACCAGCAAGGCTTTCCAAAATATTCAAAAGTCTATCTCCAAATTGTTGGAAGTGCAAAGATGTATCAGGCACATTTTTTTCACATGTGGTGAACCTGCAATGCTGCAAAAAAGTATTGGAGACTGATCCAGGCATGGGTGGAACAAATGGTGGGAGAGTGTACTCCACTTAAGCCAGAATTTTTTCTCCTAGGAATAATACCAGAAAGATATAGGAAGGATTTAATTTATCTAATAGTACATGTGTTGTCCGCGGCTAGAATAATATGTGCGCAATATTGGAAGAAGGAAAGCATACCACCAAAAACAGAAATAATAAGGAAAATTATGACCTGTGCAGAATTGGACAGGTTAACCCTAGAATTAAAAAACAAGGGGGAATCTGAGTACTATGAAACATGGAATAAATCAATGGTTGCATAGAAGAAGGCAAGGTCGGAACATAAGTAGCTATGATGATTAGAATAATTAGTAAACAATGTATCAAACAAGAGGACTGTAAATGGTGAAGTAACATTTATATATGTATAACAATTGTAAAGCCAGAACGACTGGACTGTGTTGTATTCTTATAATTAAAAAAAAAAGATGGCCAGTTAGGTTCAAACTAAGAACAATGTTAGGGGTTTCTTTTTAAAATTCAGATACTTGAATTTTTCTTATTTCAATTGTTTGCAGTCTTAGACTTTTTATTTTTATTTATTTATTTATTATTAGTTTTCTATACCGCCCCTCTCCCGAAGGACTCGGGGCGGTGTACAGCAAATTTAAAATACAGAGAGTACAAAAATATAAAATTTTAAAAAACAATTAAAAAGAAATATTTAAGTATGCTGTCAATTAATTAATTAATTAAATTAAATTAATTAAAATTGTTTTTAATCCCTCCAGTTTTCTTGGTAAGGTTTTTAGGAAGTGGCTTTGGCTATTGCCTTGTTTCCTGGGCTGAGAGAGAGAAGCTGGCCCATGGTCAGCTTGTTGGCTTTGTGCCTAAGGCAGAACCAGAACTCAAGACGACCTCATTTTTAACCTCGTGCCGTAACCATTATACCAAACTGGCTTACAATTATTACTACCATACATAAATCCCCAGTACCAGCCTTCTCTAACCCCGGTGCTCTCCCTGGTTTTCCTCCCTGCTTCTCCTTTTCCTGAAGGAATTCTACAAAAAGGACAAGCATCAGATTACGAAACCGGACTGTCTGCAGGAAACCTATGACCTGTGCATTGATGCTTTGGGTCAGAAGATGCTGACCTATCTTTTCCAATCCGATGAGTACCACATTGCTTGCATCTCTGGTAAGGCTGCATCATCGATAAAGGAGCGTTTAGCTGTCCTGGGGAAGGACGGCATATAAATTGAGAGGCGGGAGGGAGGGAGAATATAGAGATGGGTGGATGGATGGATGGATGGATGGGTGGGTGGGTAGCTAGGTAGGTAGGTAGGTAGGTAGGTAGATAGATAGATAGAGATCGATATAGAGATGATAGAGGATATAGATTGTCAGACATGGATGGATGGATGGATGACACTTGGCAACTGGCATGTACTTATGATAGTTGCAGTGTCCCAGGTCACATCATCTCTTCTTGTGACCTTCTGACAAGCACGAAGCCACATTCACTTACTAATATTAACCAGGCTACTGATTCACATAAAAAACTGTGGCAAGAAAGGTCGTAAAACGAGGCAGAACTCCCTTAACAACTGTCTCGCTCAGCAACAGAAGTTCATAACTCAATTGTCGCAGGTTGAGGACCACCTGTATATTTCACCTGGTAATATCAAGACCAATAAAGGCCAGTCTCAAAACAAAAATCCAATTTTTTTTCAGGCTGCCAAACCCTGAATTCCACCCGAGAACGTGAACTGACTTTCCATCCCATAAAATTTTCCAGAGCTCCGGGTTCAACTGAAGACCTTTGAGGAAGAGCTTCCTCGGGTCGTCTGCCTGGCCATCGGCAAAATTCTAAAGGACCACGAACAGTTCCTTGCCGAATCCACGGAACAGATCCGGGGTCACCTGCAGGACCAGCTGAAAAAATGGACCGCTATAAAAGTCAGTGGTTTTAAAGCCCCTGAAGTATTTTAAGCTTAAATCTACCGTCTTTGCCACTCCTGGCCACAAAGAGGCCAGTCTGGTCTAGTGCTGAAGTTACAGGCTAGAAACCAGGTGACAGTGAGTTCCAGTCCCACCTCAAGCAAGAAAGCTGCTTGGGTGATTCTGGGCCAATTGCCAGGAAACGGTGAATTCTAGTCCTGCTTTTGGCATGAAACCTGGCTGGGTGACTTTGGGCCAATCCATCTCTCTGTTTCCCCCAATCTACCTCACAGGGTGGTTGTTGTGGTGGGGGGGAAAAAACTGTGCCTGGTGGCCATCAAAGCAAGCCTTGCCTTTTCAATTCAAGGACAAAAACATGGCCAAATTGCACACCAGTTTGGGGCACCCAGACAATATCCCGCTGCTGGAAGCCTTGTGCCAAGAGGAAGAGAAAAGGCAGGAAGAGCAAATTGAGAGCATCCTGATCTGCACCAGGAAGCTGGAGGTACCTGGTGTTGCCTTTTTTTTTCCCCCTCAGAGCCCCACGTTTATCAAGGGTTGGTGGGGGGAAGAAAGGTAGTAGTCAAGGTGTTATCCGTAGGCGGATGAAGCGTCTGCAAGGGAAACCTTCGAGCCCAGACAGCTTGAAGACACCCCTGTCCTAGAATGACCACAGTTACCCGAGTAATGGTGGGAGCCACCAAAGGAACCATCACTGATTTAATGAGCCATTTCTCCTCCTCCTCCTCTCCCTCCCCTTCCTCCTTCACATGCCCCACTGCCTTCTAACACCGATCCTAATCTTGAGCTACAGCCTTTCCCTGAGTCTGCTCTCTTTCACGTGCCAGGCTCCTTCGCTCTCCTGATGGTGACCCCCCCTCTTCCCCCGCCCCCAGGTCTGCGTCACAGAGTGCGCCCAAAGGTTTGTCTCTACCTTGGCCACTTGCACCGAGACCATCCTGATGGAGCTGGACAACAGCCTCACCATTGATGATGTCCAAGTAGGAAGTAAGTCATCACCCAGTGGGGACCCCCCCCCCTCAATGCACGCCCCGGTTTTGCCTGAAGAAGCGAAACAGATCTCACCCACCCCATGTTCCTTTAGCGTCATTGTTCCTAGTGGTTAGTCCCCCCTGAAAAAGGGGAGGGAAAGATAATTTATACCGATAGTCCTCAGCTCACGAGCCCAACACTTCTGTTGCTAAGCGAGGTGTTTGTTCAGTGAGTTTTTATGCCCTGTTTTACGCCTTTTTATTGTTAAGTGAATCCTGGCTGTTCTTAATTTAGCAACGGGGCTTTATAAGTGAGCTTCCCCATCAAGGGGGCTTGTCAGAAGGTCACAAAAACGGGGGCCGCAGCACGGGGATGTTGCAACGGTCGTTTAAGTGTGAAAAGCGGTCCCATTTTTTTTCCCAGCGCCGTTTCTAACTTTGGGCGGTCATTAAACAAAATGTCGTAAGTGGAGGACTTCCTGTATTGTCCAGTCAGCCCCTGGTTTCCCCCTTTCTGTGAAAATTTGAAGGCATATTAGGATGGTGCTACCAAGAACCAAGAGAGAAATTAACAGATGATCAGAGTTGGAAGGGACCTTGTAGGTCACCTAAATACGAAGCCGGTCATAAATACGAACCTTTTTTGCCGAGCATCTGGATTTTGATCCCATGACCTCAGGGGTCCATACATGTGAAAAGCCGTCGTGTCGTGTGTCATTTTTTTTTCAGTGCCGCCCCGAACGAACCGTTGCAGGTCGAGGACTCCCTGCAATAACTTACTGGGTCATTGCAACGAGGGGATAAATCCCCTCCCAAAAATGCCTCTTTCTCACCCGAGCCCTGTTTTTTGCCAGAGACGGAAAAAGTCCGGGAGAAAACCATCACGCTGATCCGTCGTAAAAAAGCCGGTCTCTCCTTAGAAGTGGAAGAACAGAAACTGGTGGCGGAGCGAGGCAGCAGGTGAGGTATCGCTGCCCTCTTTCGGGGGGGTGGGCACGGATGGCAGCCTATTTGAAGCAGCCCCCTCTGCTCGGGATGCCCCCCCCCCGCCCGGGACCAAGACCTTTGCTGACAAAAACCATCCCTACTACAAGGTAGTCCTCGACTTAAGGAACCAAAATCCCAACCCCAAATTTCCATTGCTGGGCCAGACAGTCGTTAAGTGAGTTCTAACCCCAAGGGTCCTGATTTTGATCACGTGACCACAGGGATGCTGCAATGGTCGTTAAGTGCGAAAAGCAGTCCCAAGTCACTTTTTTTCCAGCGCCATTCTAACTTTGGGTGGTCACTAAATGAAATGTCGTAAGTGGAGGTCAGGTTGATTGCTCTCACTGTCAGAAAGTTTCTCCTTATTTCCAGCTTAAATCTCTCCTTGTTCATCAGATTAAACCTACAACAGGCTTGCTTAAAAAAAAAAAACTTTGAAAAGGGGGCCGTAATGTTATTTATTCCGTCGGGAACATCTCCACCCCACCCCACCCCACCCCACCCCACCCCGATCTTCTCTTGGGGGAGAGTGGCTGTTCCTTTGCCTTTTGCAGAACCTGGCCTGGCATCCCACAAACCACCAACCCGAGTCTCCCGCATCGGATTATCTTTCCGGAAACGGCGTCCGTGACCACAGCCAAAACCACGCTGGGCCACGTCGCTGCGGTGGAAGAGAGAGACGCCGTTTACACGGTAAAGTAGTTGGACTTTTAAGGGCTGTCCTGGAATGACAGAGAATTGGGTGGGAAGAAAGACGCTTCTTTAGGTCCAAAGTTAGCAAGTTTGGGATGAGCAAATATCTTCCCCAACCCACCCGTCACCCACACACATTTAGATGGGGTGGCTTCCCAGCTCCTAGAGTCGGGGGTGGGCTTCAGCCGATTCACGCCAGTTTGAGCAAACCGGATGTTAATTTTATATCCCCCCCTGCCCCTCCCAGTAGTCCCCACGTGGCCTGTTTTGTATCCCAAGTAAGGGCAGGGGACACATGGAGCCCAGGGAGGTGGAAAACGGGCTCCTCAGAGGCCCATAGAGGGCAAAAATGGGCCTATTTCCAGTCTCCAGAGACCCTCCGGAACCCGGGGAGGTGGGAAAAGGGCCCTCCACAGCTCATTTTCGCTGCCACGATGGTGCAGGAGGCCGAAAAGGCCACACCCACCATGGCCACACCCACCCAGCGACCGGGCAGAGAAGTGGTTGTTAAATTATTTGAAGCCCACCACCGCCTAGGGTGGCTAGTGGTGATGGGTTGTATGACTCGTCTTATTGATTTAAGCAGCATCTCTCTCTCTCCTTCAGTTCAGAAAGTCTTTAGGCAGTTAGTCTAATAATATGCCTTGCAACAGAAGCTGCCCCCAATCCTTTCCCAGCCAAGCTTGGCTAAGGGAAGAACTCACAAGAGGCCGTGTTCCTCTTCCTTTCTCAAATATAACAAACATTAAATGACAACCCTCCACTAATACAAAGAAAATTAGCAAAATCTTGGTAGAGGTGGAAGAAAGGAGGAGGAGAACTGTGGGGTCCTTGGTGCTGTCTTGAGTTGGGTGGTTTTCTTGCAGGAATTTCATGACCCAACTAGGCAACACCATCCGTGCTAGAAAGGAGTGGGGTTTGCTCTCTGTTTACGTACAGTTACTTGTCTAGTCAGTGTTGGTGACAAGAATAAGCTTAAGTTTCTTGATTGGGGTTCACTTTGTTTTTATTTTGTTTTTAAATCACCTCTTGGTCACTCTAAATGCCAAACACCACCGGATACTTCATTTTGCTACTTCGGCTTACATAGAAATTCAAGGAAACGCTCAAGATGGAATTTGCTCGGATCAAGGAGGAAAACACAGCCCACCTCATGAAAACCCAACACTGGGCCCATTGGTGGAAGAAGTCTGTGCAAAAAATCAAACAGCTCTATTATTTGTGAACCAGATTAATTTCCCCCTCTCCCCCTCCTCCTCGTTTGTGCGATATAGGTTGTACTTGACAGCTGTAGGAAAAGAAAAACATTCGCCTGAAAAATAAAACCTCTGCTATTTTTGCATATCTTGGCACCTTCCAAAAGAATGGATTTATCAGCGTTCCTCAAACTTATGAATTTTAAGGCCTGTGAGCTTCCACTCTCAGAATTCCTCTGCTGGCACCTAATTAGCAATACTTCATTGAGACACTGTCCCATTTTGTATTTTCTAAGTACAGGTAGTCCTTGGCGTACGACCACAAAATTGAGCCCAAAATTTCTGTTGCAGTTGTTAAGTGAATTTCGTCCCATTTTACAACCTTCCTTACATCGCAGCGGTTACGTGAATCATGGCAGCTGTTAAGTTAGTCACGCGAATAAGTGAAATTTTAACCACGTTGGATGAACCTTCCTGCCAAAGTTGTTAACGTGACTCAGGCGGTTACGTTAGTTAGTTAGGCCCACGGTTGTTGAGCGAATCCGGCCACCCCATTGGCTTTGCTTTTCAAGAGGTCACAAAAACGGGACACCACAATCGTCATAATTGTGAGTCAGTTGCCAATTTTGATCACATGACCGCGGGAATCGTTAAGTGTGAAAAATGGTCATAAGTCATTCACATTCGAACAGTCCACTGAACAAATTGCTGTAAGCCCAGGACCTCCTGTACTTAGTAACACTTAATTATAACACTCTCCCTATTTTGTTATTTTCCAAATATCATTTTTCTCCAGCTGTGTGCAAATTGTCAAATTGACTCCATCAAACATTTTGTGTTTCTCTACTATATATGGAAGTGATTCTCTCCACCAAGAGAGAAAGTGAGAGAAAGCAAAATAAAGATTTAAGCTGAGCTGCTGCGTGAAGATTAAAGCTAATGGATGGGGCTTCATCACTTCATATGGGAGGTTTAAATACTTCCAAGTTAGCTCTGCCAAACTTAAAACTGATGGGACTTTAATGATCTGTTTTCATTAGACTGGCTGCACGGATTAATTTCAATATTTTGATCCTTCCCAGCTGAAAACAGACTGCTGGAGATTTGTGCCAAATATATTAAAATATAAAACTGAACATCTTCAAAAGCAGATATATGGGGCAACTTAAAGACTGTTTGAAGCATTTGGGGGGAGCTGTTTCCTTAGTTTTTTCGCCACTGGGCTAAACTGGGTGTTTAAGGACTGTTTGCAAATCCCTGCAATTAAGTAATTGCACAACTCCCTCTTATTCCTTTGCCTTTGTTTTCTGAAGCCTGCTGGGAAGGATCACAGATAAGCATTCGCTTAACCCCAGGACCCTGCAGCCATTGTAACTGTCAGGATCAGTCATAAGTCCCTGTTTTTAGTTGTTTTTGCAACTTTCAATGGTTAACAGTAGTTGCAAGCTTGCTTTTCGCTCTCTCTCACATCCATGTTTTAAATTTTATTTGGAAAATGCCAAAAGAAAAGAACGATTTTTTTTTACAGACAAAAAAAACAGACATGAACTTTTTTAAAAGCTTTCTTTAAAAAAAAAAAAAAGCAAAATAACTCATCCTTATCATTGCAAAGAGCAGGTGATACACCAAGATCACGTTCTGAATTGTATTGCATAGGATTGTATCTCTGCAGTTGGGGTTCACGGCCAGCTGCATCCTTGCCACCGATATAAGCAATTAGTTAAGCTAGCTTTGCTTTCCCACATACAGCAACGCAGGTGACTGGCCAGGCTTCTATGCCCCAGAACACACAGATAAAAGACAGTTAGGCAAAATAAACACAAAATACACAAACCTCTGGTCGCGTAAACATTGTGTGAAGGCAAAAAAAACCTCTTGAGGCTTCCAGAGCCTTTGCTGTGATGTTGACCCGCTGCTGTGAAATTTAACAGTCACAAAACATCTTCCAGACGGAACCAGTTGCAGTCAGTCCTCGACTTATGATCACGGTTGAGCTCAGAATTTCTATGGCCTAGCGAGACAAGTGAATTTTGTCTCCTTTTTGGCCAAAGTGGGGGGATCCCATGATCCCCTGGGACACTGCAACCGTCATAAGTACATGCCAGTTGCCAAGCATCTGAGCACGTGACCACAGACATGCTGCAACAGTCATAAGTGTGAAAATGGACATAACTCGCTTTTTTCGGTGCCGTTTTAACTTCAAAACGGTCACTACGCGAACTGTTGGAAGTCAAGAGCATCCTCTGTGCTCAAGTTACAATTCGTTGAGCAGCTAAACGAAAACCCTTTTTAGATTGTTTTTCTGTTCATCAGCCCATCTTTGCTGACTCAACCCTTGGCCAAGAATAGTTATGATAACAACACACACACAAACATACAGACCCCACTCAAAATTCATCTGATCTGTAGTCACTCGATATAAAAATTGGTCTTTTGCGTACCGTTTGGTCCTACTCAGCCGCTGCTCCTCAGTCACTTCCAACTCTTTGCAAGCCAGGAATAATGTTTTCACTCAGCTAACGGAGGCTTTGAATGCTTGTAAGCTCTGGCTAGTGTCATTCAGGGCGGAAAAAACCAGCCATTTTCTCTGCCATTGATCTTTTTTCTAATTACCTTTTATTTTATTTATTTATTTGCCCCAAGCAGAGCGTCTTCCAGGCTGTTCCTTGCTTTATGCACCCCAAATGTGGGAGTATCAGCTTCACCTTCACTCCTCCAGGGAGCCATTAAGCTTCACCTGCTCTGGTGTTGGGGAAAATAGTCCTTCTTATCTCCCTTAATCGTGTTCTCCGGCAACGCAATCCGGGAGCTTCGAATTTTATTTTTCATTTCACCTTTCTGATAAGCCGGTGTCCTGAATTACAGCTGGAAAAATTGTGGCCTTGTAGATTAGCCAGTTTTCTACAGGTAGTCCTCAGCTTACAACAATTAACTTAGTGTCTGCTTGGAGAGAGTTTCCTTCCTCTCTCCTTCCCTCCCTCCTGATTTCAGTTACCTTCCTTCCTCTCTCCTCCCCTCTCCTTTTCTTTCTCTTTCCTTCCTTTCATTTTCTTTGTTTCTTTCTCCTTGTAAAGGGGAAATTGTCATGAAAAAGAACATTTGGGAGAGATTTGTGTAAGGGGAAAAAGAAAAAAAAACAAGGAAATTTGCATTTAAATTTGCTTTCTTGGGCATTTTCTAAAATATACAGTGCTGTCATAATTTCTAAAATTATGCTTTCACGTTGTCATTACGGGGCATTGAGGGAAGATTTTAAAAAGTGAACCAACAACTCTTGAATCAGGCTGCATCATAACAAAATTGGCAAATGGGGGTCTGAATACTTTCTGAATGCACTGTATATATGTATTAAAATTATTTGTACAGCCACCCATCTCAACCAAGGTGACTCTGGGCAATTTATAGATAATTCAACCAAACTTAATGGAAAGAATACAAAACCACAACACGCAAACCATTCTACTCTACTCTGTATTCTATTCTATTGCTATTCTATTCTGTATTACTCTATTCTCTAATTTATATTCTATTTTCTATTCCATTCCATTCCAGATCGATTTAGGCATCCTCTATCTTAAAGCCTATTTAGAGACTATTCTTTCCATTTGGCTTTTACTGTTTGACTGACTGCAGAGGAAAATCAACTCTTTCCAACCGAGAGAAGGAAAATATGAGAGAAGCTTGTGATTTTCCACCCCTCCTTTGCTCCACCGAAAGACAGGCGCTCTGAGGATGTCAGCCTGGATTAACTCTGCTGGTTCTGCTCTGCAGAGGTGTTTGCTTGCTGTGGAAATGCCAGCTTTTTAAAAAGCAGCAAAGCAAATTAATCCAGTTTTATATTTAAGCCCATGTCTATTTGCCAAATGCCATCAACGTTCCCTTACAGGCGAGATCACGGGATGCCATGGAGATGAGCTGGCAGATTGGCATTTTTCTGCCCTTCCCCTCTCTCTCTCTTAGGCTCATCAGACAAACCCAGCTAGGATTAGCAATGGTGGGTGAATCCAGGTTTATTTGGTAGCTCAGCCCGAAACCTTTGCGGTGGATGCAGCCAGGTTCCGCATTGCGTGATTTCCCCTGAAGAAAGAAAGAAAGAAAAAAATAGCCCAAAACACAGATCCAATTTTTGCAACCTGCAAATAAGCCTGCTGTAAATGTTGGGGATATTTTGTTCTCTCGTTTAGGGACCCTAGCATCTGTTTTGCAGCTCTTGTCACTTCAATGGGCATCCATTCAGACTCTCAAAATGGGGGGGGGGGAAACCAACCAGAATAAGTATAAAAGGCGGGGGGAGAGGAAGAAGAGGAGGAGAAAGATGGAAGAGGTGGAGAACAACAGAGTGAGTGTCTCAGGCTAAACCATGCCTTGCTTAGGTAGAGAGAGATGGGATTCCTTGCTAAGCTTCAACCTTGATTTGCTGTCATCCGGAGCAAATCCTTCAGAATGCAATTGGAAGGGAACATTGGAGGTCTTCTAGTCCAACCCTATTCTAGACAAGTGTCATGTCAGTCCAGTCTCTTTTAGAAAACCTCCAGTGATGAAGCACCCACAACTTCTGGTAGCAAGCAATTACACTGACTAATCGTTCTCACTGTCAGGAAATTCCTCCTTAATTCCAGGTTGCTTCTCTCCTTGGTTAGTTTCCATCTGTTGTTTCTAGTCTTGGCTTCTGGTGCTTTGGAAAATAAGTTGACACACACACACACCCTCCTTCGTGGCAGTCCCTGTTTGCAACCCGTGCAAAGTCTTTGATTTGCAAAGGCTGGTAATTCTCCTCTCCTCCCCCCCCCCAAAAAAAACACATTTTTTGCCTGCCGTGGTGTGTGGCTTAAACGCAAGCAAACTTCCTCTCCGTTGCTTTGACCTCTTGTGTCGTCTGTTCCGTAGAAGCTCGAGACAGGATATAGATCCATGTAGATATAAATAAAAGGATAAATAAATAATAATGGCTTAATGAGCAGAGGAAGATGCCTCTGGCCTCTCCGATATTACTCTGGGCAACCTATGCAGGCTGCTGATATAAATTTGCCTGGGACACTTGCTTCTCTCTATTCAAATAGTCCTTGATGCACAACTGTTCCTTCAGCAACCGTTTGGCATTATGACGGTGCTGGAAAAATTGACTTGTGATCGGTCCTCACAATTATGACCGTCAAAGAGTCCCAAGTCATGGGATCCACCTTAATTCCTGCACTGCCAACACTGTTTGTGTTGTTCACCATCTTTCAACCCCTCTACTGTGTGTACACACACACACATATCAATAGCACCTAGACTTATATACCACTTCACAGTGCTTTCACAGCCCTCTCTAAGCGGTTGACAGAGTCAGCCTCTCATTTTATAGATATATATATGAGAGTCTTCTCGTTTCTATAGCAACTCTCCCACTGGCTCCTTTTTCTATTGCCCAAAGCACTGGTGACCAAAATTAAATTTCAATTTTACACACACACACACACACCCCAAAAAAAGAAAAATTGAAATAAAAATGGCATGGGGTTTGCAATCACTTCCCGCCCCCTTCCGCCTTCTGCTCCAGCATCGTTCAAGCAAGTTTGAATAGAGACGAAGCTTTGGGGTAGGGAGTTGGGCATGGCTTCGATCCCCTGGCGGGGTGGGTGGGTCAGGAGCTGGAAATCAGCATCCTCCTCGTTTTTTTTTGGGGGGGGGGTAGTTGGAAATAGCCCCCTCCCCTCCCTTCCTGGGGTCCTGTGTGGACCAAAGAAATGTCTCTGCACGAGGTTGTAATCTGGAAATGGACCAGGGACCCCCCCTTCTTTTCCTGCAATGCATCCTGTGGTATCTTGAGGGATAATTGAATTAGGTTTTTCAGGCTTTGCAGTGGGCGATTTGTTGGCATGTCACCAAAAAAAACCTTCTTTCCCCCCCCCCCCTGCGATAAGCAGGAGAGCCCTGGAAACGCTGGATGTGTCTCCTCTGTCCAGCCAAAATCAAATGCCTCACAAGTGAGATTTATTTCATGTCATTATTTTAATTTAATCTTTTTCCCAAATGTGGGCGGCCTCAGTGGCTGCCAAGAGGGAGAAATTTCCCCTCCAAATGATCGAAGGGCTTTAATTGGGCTTTGGAGGCAGGACAACAGAACCCATCCTCCTCCCCATCCTGGTTTCCAGCAGCCTGACGGCTTCTCCGGGCAGGCAGCCCTAGACTTAACGACCTGCAATTGACCAGCAGGATTTCCGTCACTAAGCGAGGTGCCTGTTAAGGTCCCCTCCCTCCTTCTCTCTTTTACCACCTTTTTCTTTTTTTTGGCCCTGTCGTGAAGAGAATCACTGCGGCCATTGAGTGAATCCCGCAGTCGCTGAGCGAATACGGCTTCTCCCATTGGCTGTCAGAAGCGGCAAATGGGCATCACGTGACCTGGGGGCGTGGCCACCCTCATAAACCCACACGCCCGAACACCTGAATTTTCATCACATGACCTGGTGGGTTTGCACACATACACACACCCTCCCCCCCGAGAAGGAGAGTCTCAGCATTGAGCAAAACGCAGCAATTTTTTGCCTCCGGGTTCTGTTGGCAAAATAAAGCCAAATTCTGCACATGCTCAGGAACCCTGTCTCAGGACCCAATTCAGATTTCATTCTCCTTAAAAGATTTCTTTCTGTGTGGTCAGGTTTGGGATAGCTGCAAATGACCTCCCTTCAAATTGGTTTCTTATTTGGAGAAACCTACCTTCCTTCTTTCCTTTTCCTTTCTTTGTCTTTCTTTGTCTTTCTTTCTTCCTTTCTCCCTTCCTCTTTTTATTTCTTACTTGCTTGATTTCCCTTTTTCTTTCTTTCCTTCTTTCTTTCTCTCTCTCTCTCTCTCTCTCTCTCTCTCTCGCTTGCTTGCTTTCTCTTTCTCTTTCTCTCATTACATAAATGTTCAAATCCTTTTTTTTTTGCTTTCGTTATTAAATCAGATTCCTTCCCCCACGGAACTGACATGTGTGCTTTCTTTTTCAGTTCTCTGGGGTTTGGTTTTTACAAAAAAATATGCCTGCGAAGTAAGCTGTATAATAGCCCTCAAAGCCAAACAATATCCCATTGATTACCAATCAGTGAAACAATATTAATAATTTTGAAATATATAGCCACTAGAATAACTGTCTTGGCTGCTGTGTGTATGCATTTTTTGGGGGAGGGACATTTAAAGGTTTTTAACTGCTTTACCTGGTTTAGAATTTTGCAAGCTGCCTGGAATCACTGGGCTGAGAAAGCAATCCATCCATCATTAATCAATCAAATAATACTGTTATTTGAGGAATAAGCTCAGGACTGCTCAGATACCGTTGCCTGTGTGTGTGTGTGTGTATCAGGGTGCTTTAAAGGTAGCACCTCTCACCTATGCTAGATAGCTTTCCTTTTTTGGCACTCTGCAGAGGCTCAGAGGTAGCCTGGTTTTCTTGGTTTTCTTAGTATTCCACTAGGGAAAAGACACTTGACAGACAGCCCAGGGGAGTGGGAGGTCTTTGTTGTTATTATTATTATTATTATTATTATTATTATTATTATTATTATTATTATTATTATTATTATTATTATTA
>JANHFN010016234.1:0-13759 GCA_032468175.1 Toxicocalamus goodenoughensis
CACTTTAAGATTTATGGACTTCAATTCCCAGAGGGAATTGAAGTCCATAAGTCTTAAAGTGGCCAAGTTTGGGGATCCCTGCTCTATAACCATTCTGGACAAATTACCATCCAAATTCTTTTTAAAAGCTTCCAGTGTTGGGCCACTCACAACTCCAGGAGAAAGCTGTTCCATGGATTAGTTTTTCTTGCGATCAGAAATTTTTTCCCATCAGTTCTAGGCTGGAACGCTCTTTGTTCAGCTTCCATCTTCTTGTCCTGCCCTCCAATGCTTTATTTGTTTATTTAGGAGGTTTATATTGCTGCCTGTTCTCCTATGGCGACTCGAGGTGGCTTACAAGAACATAAAAAAACATCATATATATAAAACAATAAAACTAATAAAAGAGAGAATCATCATCATCATCATCATCTATAATAAAAGAACCCCCACCCTGGCAACAACACATCATACAAGCCACTTCATGGGCTCCATCCTGCTCTGAGTTCCCCAGGCCCACCGGCAGAACCAGGTCTTTGGAGTTTGGCTGAATCTCTCCTTCCCAGAAAGAATCCTTCCTAGTTTTATGGAGACTAAAAGGAGAGGAAGGGAGAAATACTTTCAGTCTTGCAAGATTCTGTTCAAATATCAATAGCCTAATAGCCAAACCAATAGAGTTAATACTCATAGTTGTACTTGGTGCCTGGGTTGGACATGTAAGAGGGCTAACATCCTCTCCTGGTCTCATTTGGCTTATCACACCTACATTTCAGGAGTTTATTATTTCATAGTTTTTTGACCCGCTGAAATCAAGAACCAATTCTTAGGGGGCATGCAGTAAAAATGAAAAAGAAAAATATATACTGCCATCATCAAATCTGAAAGCAGTCGAGACCATCTCCTTGGCAGTGACCGTACTCTGTGCTCACAGCCCTCTCAAGAGGCATCCTGGGGAAATTGTTCTGTGAAGGGGAGGACAATGTCTTTAGTCCCACCTGGTGTGCTTAACCCTCCAGCGTCCTCGGCCAGGCTGAGAAAGTTATCCTGGAGCTAACATTTGTCAGCTGAAAACTAGCATTTCATAGATTCAATTTAGCACAAGCAGATCCAGTAATAGTAAACATGGTCTTTTGTTTAAGAGGGGTTCCTATAATAAGTCTTGTCCTTAATGCTCCTCCTGCCCCAGTTAATTCTTAGGTGACCTAATCCCTAGGTGAGTCAGATTAGAGATTACTCGAGACAAGCCGTAGTTAGGCATAAGGGTGGGGGCTATGAATTCCTAACTTTTCCCCAGTTCCTCCTAAGTCATGGTGCTTGAAATGCCCTGAGAATAGCAGCAGCCAAGGTGCTTCCAACATCAATCCAAAGGTGAGGACCAGGAGATCCAGCAGTTGCTGCTCCTTGAATTTCCAGAGGCTCCAACCTTTCTGCAGACAAGGAACCTCGCCCTTACCCCACCCTTCCTGAGATGGGCCTTCATCTCCGCCTGCAATCTTGCACGCACTGTGGTTGTCCCTCAGGGTATGTGGGGGAGGTAGTCCCACTTGACAGCTCTTTTCTGTAGTTGTTCCTTGAGGCTCTCTCTCTCTCTCTCTGTGTGTATCTGTGTAGCAGATAAGAGCTGGTGTTCCTAATAAAGTGGTGGAAAAGTTACACTGTGGGCAAGTGGGGCTGGCTTACTAGCAGTCTCCCCTTCTTACCTTTGGAGATTGCTGCGTGTGGGGAGTCCAGTGTGGAGATGACCACTCTTATGGGCACAGCAACCCCTCGGATTGCAAATGTTTGCAGGCATGCCAGAGAGTCCATGGCATTGTAGTGGCTGGCGGGCACTTGAGGAATGACATTGCGTGCCTGGATGAGGAGATTCAGGGTAGAGTAACTCTTCAAGGGGTTACCAGGGGCAGTGCTGAAAAGGCAGCTGGATGGACAGCTGGGTCCCTCAGCCACCAGGGACCCAAAAGCCATTACTGTCCAGTTGTGTTTTCATAAGACCGGGGGGGGGGGAGAGAACCATGGAGGGAGCACATGAACTGGCACCTGTTACACACGGAACAAAAAGGCTTCTGTGTGTACTCACGCCACACTTCCTTTGGGTTTGTTAATGACACCACACAGGTAGTCCTTGACTTACGACCACCATGGAGCCCAGAATTTCTCTTGCTAAGCAACACAGATGTTCAGTCAATTTTGCCCCATTTTATGACCTTTCCTTGCCAAAGTTGTTAAATGAATCACTGTAGTTGTTAACACGTGGTTCAGTGAATCTGGCTTCCCCATTGACTTTGCTCATCAGAAGATCACAAAAGGGGATCCCAGGAGACACTGCGGCCATCCTAAATATGAAGTCAGTTGCCAACCATGTTGAATTTGGATCATTCGACTGTAAGGATGCTGCAACAGTTGTGAGTGAAAAAACGCTCATAAGTTACTTTTTTCTGTGCCTTTAAACAAGTCACTAAATGAACTGTGGAAAGTTGAAGGCTACCTATACTCATATAGCTGCCCCTCTCACAAAATGTGACTCTGGATGGAGTAGAATAAAACGATGGCACAGAAAATATTAGAAAACATTCCAGAATTTCAATCATCCACATTATTATGAAAAAGGCTAAGCGAGAACATCTGAGGGTACAGTGGAGTAGTCCCACCTACGTGAAGCTGCACTCCTGGTCCCGCCTAACCCATCATCCCCTCTTGCTCACATTGTAGTCGCCTAGCTCCCTATCTCACACCCCCTCTACCTAATTGATCCCCACCTTGTGCACCCCTACCATCCACCCAGCTCGCTCCCATGTGCCCCATCTGATCCCTGACCCGGTCTGCCACAAACACTACATTCTGCTGCAGCTTCTGCCCCGTTGATCGGCCAGCTGTCACTGCTTCAGCCTTCGACATGAGAATGGAGCCGCGATGCCTCCCTGACATCAGAAGCAGCGCGATAGCAGCAGCAATGAAGGCGGCTCATTGCCTGGGAGCCGCTGAAGGGGACCCCCTCCGGTGAAGTGGCGGGCTCCGAGGTGGGCAATGCCGCACTCAGGGACATTCTGATTCAAGTTCGCTCAGGTGTCCACAAATGCTGCCCATCTGGGTCCCGTGTGTGTGTGTGTGTGTGTGTGTGTGTGAGAGAGAGAGAGAGAGAGAGAGAAATACCACTGTGTAGGCTATTCCAGTCTAAACCTGGTGGCTTATTAAATGTTTCATGCAAAAACAAGCCATGACTTTATTTGGGCATATTTCTGGCTCGGGCCAATTAATTAGTTTAGCAATAAAATTAAAACGGCTGTCAAACAGGTACAGACAAATCCCGCTAAATGTGTGCTGTGCTGTGTTGTTTTGTGGAACAGAGAGGCCCCAAAAACTGAGGCAGCATTGTGTAAAAGTTGCGTTAGTTTGTTTGGGCAGTGGTGATTCATGAGCTCTTTGGTTCTGCCAAAGAATGGAGTGGGCGGATGGGCCTTCTTCTCCACTTCCCGACCCAGGTCAGCCCTTCCTCAATGGCAGAAGGAAAAGATCCACAAGGGACCACCAGGTGTGGCAAGCATTTCTCCCTCTCTCTCTGCTACTCCCCCCCCCCAAGGCTGGCGCTGTGCTGACTGCTTCCCTCACAAGCGCCGGGGGCACCCGGCAGTTGTGTGTGTCTATGTGGGGCACCTGGCTGCGTGGCCCCACAGTGGCCTCAGGAGTCTTAGAGGAAGGCCTTTTCAAAGCACTGGAGGCTCTTCATATCTGACCGGATCCAAACTAGGAGAAAGTTTGGTGTTGATGAAAGTTTGGCGTCTTCAGATGAGTGGTCTTGCATTGCGATTAATGGCTTTTACAGGTGGAGTGACAAATCATAATGGTTTGTGAAGAGGGGAATAAGGAAAAGATTGCTGTCATGAAGGCTTACCTTGAGAATTTATATCCAAACTATTGGGAGCATTTCCTTCTACTGATACCCAATGATTTTGTGAGTGGCATTTTGTATTCTAGAATCAGTTTGAAAAACAAGTGATATTATGCAGAGTGCCACCTCCTGTGTTTGTTGATGTATCATCTAAACAGCTATAGTACAGGTAATCCTTGGCTTATTACTACAGTTGAGCCCCAGATTTCTATTTTTAAGTGAGACATTTGTCAAGTGCGTTTTGCCCCATTTTACGACCTTTCTTGCCATCATGTCAACTAAAAAATACCTCTTTGGTCTTTTTAGTTGCTAGCGGAAAGGGAGTGGAAGAAAATAGTGCATTCCTCAAATGCTTCAGGTAATTGCTAGGCAGCGAAGACTATTACTGGAGAAATGGATGTGTCCCATTGGAGAATATACATCCAGGGGGTGGGGGGAAGACCAGGGTCAAGGGGGGAAATGAATTATGTGCCTTAGAGTTGGCTGCACCCAGGTAACGCTGACATGGTCACTCCTAATAAATCAATTTTTTTTTACTCTGAGAGATGCGGCTAGAGACTTATGATTTGAATGGGAATTGATTTGTCAGAGTCTTGACACACCATTGTTAAGTGAATCACTGCAGTTGATAAGTTAGTAACCTGGTTGTTAAGTGAATCTGTCTTCTCCATTGACTTTGCTCATGAGAAGGTCACAAGAGGGGATCACATGACCTTATGACACAACAAGCATCATGAATCAGTTGCCAAGTATCTTGAGGTTTGATCACATGGTCATGGGGATGCTGCAAAGGTCGTAACTGGGAAAAACAGCCTTAAGTCACATTTTTCACTGCCGTTGTAACTTCAAATGGTCACTAAACAACTGTCGTAAGTTGAGGACTTGTCTATGTGGCTCCAGCTTAAAACATGGCAACTTCCGTGGGGGGAGGAGGAGAACATTAGAAGATGCTCCACAGCTCAATGGTAGAGACTTGGGTGGGCAAACCAGTGTGGGAATGCTCCACATTTTCAAGAAAACATGCGCTCCCACTTCGGTGCCGGTTGCGATGGAGGTAGCAGTAAGTTGGCAGCTCCCAGACCCATCCGGTGCTGTGAGGGATGGGCAGAGCTGAGCCAATTCCAGAATGCTGCAGATGTGTCTTGTGGGAAATTCCCTTGTCCTCCCTTGGGATGCTGTCCAATTTGGGGCCCAGGGTAAAGTAGACTGGAAGGTCAGCCAGACTGGAGAAGGGCCAATTTGTCCCGTCCTCTGTTGAGTTCCTCAAGGATTTCTTGGCACTTGTATCTTTTGATTGTTGGCTGATGGCAGCGCAGGCTTGCTTCCAGCTTTCGTCCTCTCCCCCTTCATGGATGTCCACTCCATAAGCAGCCAATAACTTTCTACATTTCTCTTTTTTCCTGTCCGGGATGGTGGAAAAACGGCTGAGAAGCTCCTCTCTGGGATAGAGTAATGCTGGTGTAACGCTTGTGAGCTGGTCCTTAAAGAAGCACGAGTCATTGGTCCAGAGTTGCTGGACTGCGATCTCCCGGCTTCCATCACGACGACATTGCTGTAGAAGAAGAGAGGGGCCTCCCTTGAAAGTTAGACAGGGGGGAAACAAGAGGCGATCCTTCCGAGAAGCTTTCTTTTTGCGGGGGAGGGAGGCAAAACCCCACAGTGCTCTAGAGAAGGAGCCCCATGGCATGGAAGCCCCCCTCCCCACTGTGCCCCCTGGGGCCTCTTATGCACGGATATGTGCTGCAATGCACATATCTTCTCCTTTCCCACACTGTAGGGCTGGGTGGGCTCCCCCTTTGCCTCCTGCTGCACTGCCCTGTTTCCTTCCACCAAAGAGCAGTCCGCCCTGTGCCAAGGTAAATCTTTGTCTTGGATTTACGACAAAATGGTTTCTTTCTCCCTTCCGGTTTCTCGAGGGGCCGAGGAGACAAGGAAGTTGTTCTCGGAATGAGCTGACTTTCCTTTTTCCAAGGAAGGGAGAAAGAAGGGCAGGAAAACCCTGGGAAAAAACGGTTGGGTTGCAAGCCCTAGGCAGCTCCGTGTCCCCTACCAGGCGGTGGGACATCCGTTCCCTTCTGGGCCGAGAGTTGTCCCGTAGTGATTGGGGCTGGCCCTCCAGCTCCTTCAAGGAACACAGAGCCCAGGAGGCTTCTCCACCCTGCAGTGGAGGTGCTGGTGAGCCTACCGCTTACTCCTAACTTGTCCAGTGGCTTTGCGAGCCTCTTGACGGAAGGGCTTTGGGGGAGAGTTGAGGGCACTTGGCTGGTGGGTCTGGGGCTGCTTTGACAATTCACCAAGCTTGATGCCCATTTGTGTGCCATCCTCTCCTGTCTGCTATCTGCAAAAACTGCTTGCTTGGAAGAAACCTCTCTTGCGACCATAACATTGGAGATCGTCTGCCTGGCACCGCCGCAGCATACCTGAGAGATGGCCACCCAGCTTCTCTTTGAACATCTCGAGAACAGAAAGAATCTACCCCCTTGCAGAGAAGTTGGTCCTGGGGCTCTTATTTTAGGGAGTGTTTCCTGATCTATACAGATCTAGAGCTACAAAATATTTTAGGTACCATATGGCTATTGCAGAATAGAGACAGACGGCCATTTTTCTGGAGGTTGAGAACAGTGTTTCTGTTGATGCATGCTAGGATTAAATTTGTATTTTTTGCAGCTGTCGTTCAGTGTGTGTGTGTGTGTGTGTGTGTGTCAGTGTCAGCCTTGTGGCAACCCCAAATCTGATTCAAGATGGATCTGGGGCTGACACAGGGGTGTCTGCTCCAGGTGTTGCCTTGGTTTCCTCCTACCCAAACATCGGGTTTTACATTTCTCCTCACAGAAATCGATGCTGCTTTGGTTTTACTAAGGCTTTATAAAGCGTTACTAATACTTCATGTGATCTTGATTCTTGATTCTCCTCTGTTAATGCACCCTAGGATTGCATTGGCTTTTTTTGGCTGCTGCCACACACGGCTGGCTCATAGTTAAGTGATTGTCCACTAGGATGCCAAGATCTCTCTCGCATTGCTGCTCTTGGGCCAGGTTCCACTATTCTATACCTGTACATTTGAGATTTTCCCCCTACACAACCTTACTTTTCTCACCATTGAATTCCATGTTGTTAGATAGGACCCAGTGTTTGAATCTGTTGATATCCATCTGGATTTTGAGCCTATTTCCTGGGGTGTTGGCTGCCAGTTTAGTGCCACGTGCAAATTGGATGAGTTTCCCCTTCTATCCCTTCATCTAAATTATTTATAAAGATATTGAAGAGTATTTGACCTCAGATAGAACTTTGGGGTACCCCATTGCTTACTTGTAGATGCAGTTCCATTGAGGACTACATATTGAGTGCAACTTGTCAGGCAGTTACAAAACCATCCCCCATTTTTCTAGCTTATCAAGAAGTAGGCTGTGGTCTACTTTGTCAAATGCCTTATTGAAACCCAAGTCATCTGTGTCCACGGCAATTTCGCTGGTCCACTAAATGAGTCTGAGAGGTTTCTCCAAAGATGTTATATGCTAGGAAATACATATTTCTCCATCTGTGGCAGGGAATTCTGAACTGTTTCTTTTAGTTGCTTTTAATGGTATCACATCTTCGGCCAGTTATCTACGGAGTTTACTCAGTGCACGCTGTTTATAAAGAGAGATGCAGTTGTAGCAATGTTTAGGCATTGTTGGTCGTATTTATGCCATATGTGGCCTGACCTGGCTGCAATTTCAGCCACTCGAGGGAAGAAAAATAGAGGAAAAAACAAACATTGCCACTTTTGGTCTTTAAGCGCAGCTGCTCCATCAGGAGGCTGACACGCTGATCTGGCTGCCAGCCCGGACTGGTATGGGTAGCTTTAGAGCCAGTCATCCAGTTGGTTCATGGGAAGTGGAGCTCCCTCACCTCTTTGGTTGATGCAGGAATGCTGTCAGTCTAACCAAAAATGGTAAAAGACTGCAGTTGAATAGATGGAGTAGGTGGAGCGAAGTTGCGTCTTCCTTGGAAAAAGGGAGATCTGTGCAGGTACCAAGAACAGGAAGCAGGGCCATGGCTGGCTGGCTGGCTGCAGGTGGCAGCTTCACCCAAGATTCTGGAGAGGATGGATGGAGTCAGCTGCTACTGGGAGGGAAGCCCAGTGTCTGATAGTAAGATAGTTTGAGCCTGGGTGATTTGTGTCTGGCGTGAGAACTCTGGGCTGATTTGATGTTCCCTCGGTTTACTGTTGGCTGCCCACCATCTTCTCCGGATTCTTCTCCCACACCCAGTTTAAAAGCATCAATACTCTCCCCATCCTGTTTTTTAGGTCTCCTTCTTGCCTGCGCTGCATATTTGAGATTAGATTTTCAGTATTATTTAATAGCAACAGCACTTAGATTTTGCACAGTGCTTTCCAGCGCTTTCTAAGGGGTTTGCAGAGCTAGCCTCTTGCCCCCCAACAATCTGGGTCCTCACTTTACCCACTTCAGAAGGACGAAAGCCTGCGTCCACCTTGACCAATTCTTGGTCAGAATTGAACTTCTGGCATTGAGCTGAATTAGCTTGTTCAGATGATGGAAATTTACTCAGATCTTTCTCTCTCTTTCCTGCATTTCATGGATCATTTGGAGGCATCTTTTGGATTGTCATCTTGCTGAAATATCCACAGTTTTTCCATCTTCAGCTGGCAGAGAATCTAGTTAGTTAGGGAATAACAGGGTTGGAAGGGACCTTGGAGGCTATCTAGTCTAACCCCCTTCTCAAGCAGGGGAATCTGTTCCAAATATTAGCCTCTACCTAGGATTGAACTCGCAGCCTCCTGATTGAGCTCCAAGAGCTGGAAGGGACCTTGGAGGTCTTCTAGTCCAGCCCCCTGCTGGCTTAGCACTGGGAGGGCTTGTCCTAACACCCCCGCCGTGTGTTGGCGTGGTGGCTGAGGGTCCCATTGAGCAAAAGATGCTCCCTTCCTGCCTGGTGCACTTTCTGCTGGGTCTCTAATCAAAGGCGAAGAAGGTTCATAGGTCGGGCGGCTGCGGCTGTATCTGCTGTGGGAAGGAATCCTGCAGGGCGTGAGGCCTCCTTTTCCTTCTCCTCCTCCGCAAAGGCCTCTGGCTGCTTTCGGGAAGAATTCCTTCATGAACCTGGGATCTGCCTGGATTTGCCGAGAAGGGCGTGTTCCCACATTTCTCAGCCAGGTGAAGGTCTCGCTAATGCCTCCCCCGCCTTTTAGAAGTGGTTGGTACGGTGGGACTTTGCCTACCTGTGAGTCAGCGCTGGCCCCGGGGACCTGCTGGTTTTCTGAACTGAGAGCCAGCTGGTGGTGAGATGAAGGTGCCGGGCAGACCTGAGTTCCGCCCCACCCTCGGCTTTGGAAGATCCCTGGGTGGTTTCCTTTCAGCCCCTGCCTTTGCCTCAGGAGGGCAGTGCCTCCTGCGGCTTCTCGGACAGAGCAATGATTCCAATCAACACATTCCTGCAGCTCGGAAGTGAAGTGGCATGGAAAGCATTTTTTAGTTCCTTGCTCCTTCGGTGGCATGAGTCGGCCTTCCCTCTGGAGCAGGGAGTCTCCAAACTTGTGCAACTTCAAGACTTGTGGACTTCAGCTCCCAGGGAGTTGTAGTTCAACTTGTAGTTCAACTACAAGTCTTAAAGGGGCCAAGGTCGGAGACCCCTGCTCTCGAGGGCAGGAATTGCGTGAATTTCTTTGACCCTGTCTTAAAGTGCCAAAAGCTCTCCCTTCTGTAACTTGGAATTGGGAATTTTACTTCTGTTGTTGTAGCCTGAAATGGCACTTTCCCCTTTGCAGCCACTGGGTTACTATTTCCATTTTTTTTTAATGCCAGCTAGGTATCCCTTATCCCATATGGTACATGCCCCCCCCCCCAAATGAAGAACTTTCCATTTACATTAGCTTGAGAGTACCTCCTACTGCTACTCTCAGGCCTGTTATTGTTATCCTACTACAAGTGTTTTGCATTTGATTTCTGTCTACTAGGGTGCTTGATTGGGGGATTCTGGGAGTTGAAGTCCACCCATCTTAAGCTTGCCAAGATTGTGAGCATCTACCTGTCCAATTTTGCTTCATCAGCACATTGGCTAAACATTTCTTCTATCTCTTAATTGCAGTCATTAATGAAAATTTGAAGAACGTAGGCCCAGGAAACCTTGTTCAGTAACTCATTTCCTTGATAATTGATAAGTTTGGGTTTTCAATCAACTCTAGAGCCACCTGAGAGACATAGCAAGTTGTTAATGAGAATGCTGTGAAACACCAGGCTAGAAACCAGAAGAGGTGAGTTCTGCTTCTGCCTTAGGCACAAAGCCAGGCCTGTCTCTTTCTCTCAGCCCTAGGAAGGAGGCAATGGCAAAGCACTCCTGGAAAACCTAGCTGTGAGAACTGCAGAGACTGGACCAAGCAACCTTTAAGGACCCGTCACAATGGAATGGAAAGTGTGGGGAAAGGTGCTTCACCAAGCACTCTCCTAAAATCGAGGCATGTTACACTGACAGCATTACCATAAGCTACCCAAGAAATTACCAGATCAAAGAATGAGGTAAGCTTACGGAATGGCTCTGCTCTGCTCTGCCCGATTGTGCCTCGTTTTGGGTACCGGTTTCAGAAAGGATGGTAACGCATTGGATCAAGGCCCAGCAGTTGCTACCAAGATAGCGAAGGAACCAAGTTAAAAAACTGGGCTTGTTTAGCCTAAAGGAATTACAGCTAAGAGTGGGGGGGAGAGAGGAGCATCTAGCAGAAGAACAAAAAAGTGGATTTAACTTCTCTCACCCCAGAAGGGCAGACAAAAGCCAACAGGGCTGGAAGTGTAAGGACAGATTTTCGGGCTGGAACTGGCAAGGAAGCTCCTATAGAGCTGTAGATGCTTGTCCGTCAGCGGAATCCCGGAAGTGGGATTTCCAGGGGAGGCTAGAGGGTGGTGGAACTGGCTGCCATGGTGACCAAGTTCTCCTTGAAGGTCTTCAGATAAGGTCCTCGGCTGGAGCTGCCGTTGTGGGTCCTGCCCTGAGGAAGGATTTGGATTACAAGGAAGGCTGCCGTTGTGGGGTGCAGTTGCTTAACGACTGTTCAAAGTTTTGATGGACTTTTAAGAAGTTACTTATATCCCGTCTTTGAAGTTAGAACTAACCACCCTGGCAATAACATGATTGCATTTTGGGCACGATGCAGCTGGCTTGCACTTTTGATCAGTTGCAGCATCCTGGGGTCACATAACCACAATTTGCTAGTTTTTTTTTGCCATTTTCTGGCAGAGAACTGCAAAAAGCATCCATTATATATGCTGGATTTGGTTAATAGCCATAATGACTCACTTTATGGCCATGGTAAAATCGTGGTAAAATTGAGTTCACCTATGTGGTGCTTTGACTGAACAATCGTAACAACTTACAACCAAAATTCTGAGCTCCATTGTGGGGTTGTGAGGCTGTGTGAGGACTTAGCTGTAGGTGACCTCTAATGGTTTGTTCCAAGTCTATGATCTAAGATCCAGGGAAATCTGTTAAAAGACAGATCTCAGACTGGGGAGAGATCTGTTTCCAGTTGCTCCTTGTTCGTAAGACAGGCAGGCAGGCACGCACACACACACACACACACACACACTTACTTTGCACTGAAACAGTCTGAGAAAAAGAACTAGAACTGTCCTGCTCTTATTTGCCTATGCTTTGCCTATATATAGGTTTATAATTTCAAAATAGAGTACTCGGCAGAATTGTAAACTTTTAATAAGTCTTATTAACCAGAGCTCCAGGAGATTAATTCCTGGGTATAATTACTTTCAGGCTGACATAGATGCCTGCGAAAATGATTTAATGTCAGTCTGACTACTCTGTCATTTCGTGGATCTTCCCCTATTTCCAGGTATTTCTTTTTTCTTTTTGGTTAATCTTTTTTCCAGGTGGTTAGCCAGGTGTCCTTCCTTCCCGGTGCTCTTTTCCCTGAAGGTGTGGACTCATTCAGAGTACAGAAGAGAGTTGGCTGACCAAGCTCCTGTCAGCTTTGAAGACTTGCCCCATCATCCTGCTCCCATTCCCTGTCCTTGAGACAAAATTGAGAGGATAGGTTTGCTTTTTCCTTCTTAGCCTTTTTATTTTTATTTTTTTTGGTCTTTGACTGAGTATACTCGTTGATTCATTTCCTTCTATTCTCCGTGCATTTAAAGAAAGCCGTGAGATTTGTTGGCATCCTTTTCAGTCTGTTCCTTCTACCTATTGGCCTGATTTTGCCGTGCTCCAGAGCAGGGGTCTCCAACCTTGGCCGCTTTAAGACTGGTGGACTTCAACTCCCAGAATTCCTCAGCCAGCAAAGGGAGTTGAAGTCCACCAGTCCTACAGTGGCCAAGGCTGGAGGTCCCTGCTCCAGAGGACTCATCCCAACCGATGTCTGCGCTCCGTCTTCTACCCCAAGAAGGGAGAAATTTCTCTTCTTCACTCTCCCTGGTTCATCTCAGGGTGAAGGTCGTCCTATTGTTCAAAAGCTCCTGCACCTTGGACAGTGTGAGGTGTTCCTGCTTCTTTTATGCCAACAAGCTTTTACCATCTCTTCTTTGCTCCACTCAAAGAGCCTTCATTCCGAAACCGTTTTCTTGGGGCTTTCAAGTCCCAAATAAATCTACGTCCTTCAAGAGATGCGGGTTGAGGATCCCAGCTTGGCCTCAGGATTGGGGCACAACTTGCAAGGATTTCTGGGTGGGATTTGACCCCCCCCTCCCTCCTCTCTTCATCTGGCAAGTTCTGAGCCTTGGTTATCTCTCCCAGTTGCTCTGGGTTTCCTCCCCCTCTTTATCTGGGGCATGGAGGCTTGTCAGAAAGGGTGGCCAGCATCCATCTCGGCCCCAGAATTCTTGGCCATTAGAGAACATGGACTCCCCCACCGGAAGGATTCTTATCCCAACCTTTCCTCCCTATTTCTATTATGGGGCCTTCTTAATCCCACTTTCCAGAATATGGAACGATCAGCTGCAGTTTTATTTATTGATGAAGCAAAAATATTCTCTGCAGGTATTTTTCTTCATCCAGATTTTTCATTTGTCCAATGGGACCTGGCACTAAAACCAGACCATTGGCTGCCCTCTCTCCTTTTTGGAAGAACTTTATAGCTCCCACGACCTTAAGAAAGTTCAAAACATTCTTAAAGATCCATCTCATCCTGGGAACCCCCTTTTTTTGAACTACTACCATCTGGCAGACAGTACAGGATAATAAAAACAAGGACAAATAGGCTGAAAAACTGGTTCTGTTCCAGGGCAGTAGCTCTGCAGTGTTGGGGGTTTCCGGTTCAGTGTGTGGAGGGTGAAGGATGTGTGTTTGTGTTTATTTTCATGGTCATGATGTGCCCTGAAGATGGTGTTTGATTTCCTTGTACAAGGTGCAATGACAATAAACTAGAAGAGCAATAAACTCGGAGCAATCCTTCAGTGCGACAGATCCTGAAACGGTTCCTGGGTGGGTGGGAGGTTCTTTCCCCGCTTCTGGGAACGACGGAGGGCCATAGAAGAAGGAGGGGGCTGGATGGAGTCCCTGAAGCAGTTGGCGTGAGCTTCAATGGACTCCGGGGGATGGTGGAGGACAGGAAGGCCTGGAGGAACGTTGTCCATGGGGTCGCGATGGGTCGGACATGACTTTGCAACTAGCAGCAACAAAGAGGTTTTCCAAGAGAGGCTGGATCGCCCTCTGCCTTGGGTGAATCCTGCAGCATAGAAGAAATTGCACTGGATCACCTCCTTGGATCCCTTCCAACTCTGATTCTATTCACTTGCCCTTCATGTGCCAGTTCTACCCCCTTTCCGGTTTCCCCAAAAGGGCTGTGGGAGAACAAGGCGTGATTTTCAGTCTGGCCACCGTTCTGCTTTTCCTTTTTTCTTCCTCCTTCATAATCTGAATAGAGAAGCTGCCGTCTTCCTTTCCTCCCTC
>JANHFN010016304.1:0-13750 GCA_032468175.1 Toxicocalamus goodenoughensis
GGGAGGGAAGAGGGCGTGCAAAGGCACGCGCGGGAGGCGTGCGACGCCCCGGCCCGTGAAAAGGTGCCCGTGATTGTGACTCTCGTGGGTTTCCGGGGCTGCATTGTGGCCGACCTGGAGATCCGTGTCGTTTGGAGTTTGCTTCTGCTTGTGGCTGTGGGCGGGGAGGGTGTGTGTGGTGAGAGATACAGCTCTACCTTTACACACGTATAATATATATCTATATCCATGCACACATGCAACGTATTATCTATATACACAATGTAAATATGTGTGTGTGTGCATACACACACATATATATATACACATACATATACACCCAAACACATACATTGTATATCCATACTCTATCATACCTATCTATACCTCTCTCTCTCTCTCTCCCCCCCCTCTCTATCTCTATCTAATCATCTCTGTCTATCTAATCTCTATCTCTACACACACACACATACTCTATAGTTATCTATACACACTATATTTATGCACACACACTATGTATATGTATGTATACACTATGTGTCTGTGTCTGTCTATATGTAACAGTTATTGCACACACACACATATGTATCTATTATATATACACACAAATATATATATAAAATAGATACATGTGTCTGTTTGTGCAATAACTGTTACACATCCAATTGTTTCCTTTCCTCTCTGTGCTCTCTTTCCAAAACAATATTTGGAATTTGAAACAAGATTGCACTCGCTGCAACAAAGTAATTTCCACAAGTGAGGCAAATTTTATCTCAAAAGCATTCGAAAAAAATACTATTATTGGGCCTTTGTAGACAACCATTCAAGTCAAACATTTAATTTAAAAAAAAACACTCCATAAGGTATGTGCACGAGTATCTGTGTGGATATCACTGAATGTATATGGCGAGTATCTATCCTGTATAATTTATGCGCCTAGTATAATGTTTATTAGAAGCTCACATATGTAGAGGTTCATGTGCACACAATGGAGTCTCTAGTGTAGGAAGCATAAGCATATGTTGTGTATTATGTATTGATATATTTTTAATTTCTTTGTCAAATTTTTAAACAGGCCATCATGCTCCTAGACCAATTTTGGGCAGTACAAATTAAAACAAAACTGTCTGTCTGTCTATCTATCTATCAATCATTAAATTCCCATAGGAAGCAATGAACTCTGGAATAAAATAATTAAAACTGAAAATTAAAAAAGTCATAGGAATATAAGTATATCTCTAGTGAAGATGGTGTGTTTCTTTGCATGGAAATTAATCTTATGTAGCTTAGCAATTTCCTGTGCTTTAAAAAAAAATATTCTGGTTAATTGTTTTAACGGTTTTAATTGTTTTAAATTTTGTTTATATGAGGTTTGTTTTTGGGAACTAGCCAGAGGCACGTATGTGAGGTGTGCAGTTAGAAAAATTATGATGATGATTTAAATAGATTGGCTGCCTGATTATTAATTGAAGTTAAATAGAATACAAATTTAAAAGTAAACTTTATGCATCTTTTTATAGCATGCATCTGTGAATATAATCTGTGTGACATACACTTACAGAGAAATTATATCCACACACACATTAATACCCTTTGAAGAATTTTAACACTATTGGTGCCAAGGTGGAAAACATGAAAAACCTAGCTGTTTGTTCAGGCATATGGATCATGAAGTTAGTAAAACCTGCGTGGGAATGCATATATGATATGATATTCTTTTACTTTTACTTTGGCTGCTATTTCTTTTTGAAATTATACCTTGTGATGTATATGCTTCCATATACTTTAGTGCTTTTTGTTTCACTTTTGATCACTGCCTAGACCAAGGGTCTTTAAACTTGGCAAGTTTAAGACTTGTGGACTTCAACTCCAAAAATTCCAGAGCTGAGAGAGGAGGCTCTCTCTACTGAAAGAAATAAATAAAATTCACATATGCAATAGTATTATATATTTATGGATATGTACCATGAAAGCCAACTGGGTGACTTTGGGCCAATCACCAGGAGATGGTGAGTTTTAGTCCCGTCTTAAATATAAAGCCAGCTTTGGGTCAGTCACCAGGACTAGGAAACCTCCAACTCTTGTTATTCTGTTAGACATACTTAGCTCCTTCAACTGTTCATCATACAATTTAGCCTGCAGACTCTGTATCATCCTTGTTGCTCTTCTCTGCATACTTTTCTGTAATCGTCTGACATCGGTTGTAGGAACTGGGTATGTCTAGTTAAATGAAAAAAAAAGGGACTAAGGGTAACGTGATAGCAGTCATCCAGTATTTGAGGGGCTGCCCCAAAGAAGAGGGAGTCAAGCTATTCTCCAAAGCCCCTGAGAGGCAGGACAAGATCGATGGATGGAAACTAACCATGGAGAGAAAGAAGCAACCTAGAACTCAGGAGAAACGCCCTGACAGTGAAGACAATTCACCAGTGGAACCACTTGCCTCCAAAAGTTTTGGCTGCTCCAACGCTGGAGGATTTTAAATAGAGACTGGACAGCCCTTTGTCTGAAACAGAATAGGGTCTCCTGCCTGAGCAGTGGGTTGGACTAGAAGACCTCCAAGGTCCCTTCCAACTGTGTTATTCCTCTGTTGTTACCTATCCGTGAAAGTGCCCAGTGGAAGAGAATGCAGTCCATTTTTTTCATAGCCCTGGGGCCTCTCTCTCTGTTGCCAAGATGAAAATGCTCTCTGGCTGTCATTGAATCAGCAGAAAACGATGCCAACATGACATACTTATGACTTACTCCTCCCTTGGCTCTGCCCATCCAAGCTTTCCTCAGAAAGAAGAGAGAGTCCTTCCTTCCTTCTCAGGTGTTGGCCAAAGTCTTTGAGTTTCCTCTTCAGGACCTGGCCTTCTAAAGAGCCGCCAGGGTGGATCTCCTCTAGGACTGACCGGTTGGATGGCCTTGCTGTCCAAGGGCCTCGCGGGAGTCTCCTCCTCCAGCCCCAGAGTTCAAAGGCCTCCATTCTTTTCACTAGACTAGACACACCCAATTCTCGCAATTGTTCTTTCTATGTTTCAGCCTCCAGTCCCTTCATCATCTTGGTTGCTCTTCTCTGCATTCTTCCCAGAGTCTCAATCTCTTTTTCACACTGTGGCAACCAAAACTAGCTGCCATATGCCAAGGATGCAATGCTCAGTTTCCCATGGACATGCAAGGACAAATGTGTGGCTCATTCAAAGGGCACCGAGTTAATGAGGGATTATCTATTTTCCGCTCTCTGTCCCAGTCTCTATTTTTTGCAAAATGAGCCATCCTGGCTTATGCTGCCCAGGGAAGCCAGTAACGATTTAGTTCTTCTCTGGCTGAAACCCACAAACAAGGTCAGCTGATATGGAAAAATCCCGGGGACAGAATCTCGAAACACGCGGGCATCCACACCTTCTCCTCTGCGTAGTAAGTTATGAGCCCAAGGAGGTGACACTTGAATGCTTCCCAGGGTAGGGGATGGAAAGGCCAGTTTAGTAGTGGAAGAAAACAGCTGGAGCATGCCGGAATGCAAAACAGCTGAGCAAAGCCTTAAGCAAAAAAAGCTGAAATTGGAAACAATTTCTAAATTTATTATCTGGGTGTGGACAGTCCTTTGGATTCTAGATCACAGAGAAGAGGGGTTTAAGTCTCTCTCTTTCTTTCTCTCTCTTTCTCTTTTCTCTCTCTCTCTCTCTCTCTCTCCCCGTCTCCTCTCAAAAATAAAGATTGATATATCCTGAGTAGAGAAAGTTTTTCTTATCCTGAAATTGGAATTTTATTTTATTTCATTTTATTTTTGCTACTGCAATGCTTTTGGGTTTTTTTGAGTGTTTTTAAAGAAGGCGCTCTGTTCCTTTCCACCCACAAAGCAGTACATTGATCGGCTGGATGAGTTTGGAGCTCTCGGTTTGAATTGGGAAACGTTAAGCGCTGGAATTTATGTTCTTCCCAGACAGAGATTTCTGTGCTTTCCGATGTCACTCCTTCAGGGATAGAAGAAGGCAAATCTCCCGTTTGCTCCCTTAAATTACGTGTAAAGATAATAAAGGCAGGATACAAATCAAATTACATTAAATTAAATTAAAACACCATCCAATATCTTAGGACGACAACAACACCGCCAGAAGTCTGGGTTGAGCCAGACTCCCAAAGACAAACCAAGGGAACCAAGAATCAAATGAAAGACTCATTTGTGCGAATGTAGCATTTAGTGGCCTCCTCTGAGAAAATCCACCCCTAAGGTCGTCTTCTCCCTTCTTGTTTCTGGAGACCTTCGTTTGTCTAAGAGAAGGACTAGGGGTGACATGGTAGCAGTCTTCCAATATTGGAGGGGCTGCCACACAGAAGTGGGGGAACAAGGTATCCTCCAAAGCACCTGAAGGCAAGAGAAGAAGCAACGGATGGAAGATCATTCAAGATAAATCCAAGCTAGAATTAAGTAGAAATTCCCTGACAGCGAGAACAATTAAACACAACTGAATTGCCTGCAGATGTTGCAGGTTCTCCGTCACCGGAGGTTTTTAAGAAGAGACTGGACATCCATTTGTCCAGAATGGTACAGGGGTTGGACTAGAAGGCCTCCATGGCCCCTTCAAACATAATTCTGTAATCTCCATCATTTGCATGGGGAGCCCTAGGCTTTCAGAAGCCCTGTCTTCACTTCATCGTTCCTGGAATTTATTTTTTTCTGCTTTGAGAGACGAGGGAAGCCAAATTTTCAGTAGCAGCCAAATTCCACCCATGGATTTAAAAAGAGACTATTTGTTGGATTGCCAGCAGCGAGGCTGAGCAAACATTCCACGAAGCGGCCAGACTGTTAAAGTGTCTTTCTTGAGATGCACCCAAGGGCTCTTTTTATTTATCCAAATCATATCTATAACTACATCTCCCCAACCACCTTATGCGGGTTAGTATGTGTATACAAGTATGCCTCGGCTTAACCAGAGCTCACTTTTAGCTTAGTTTACTTTATTGTCATTGCACCTCGTACAACAAAATTAAATGCCATCTTCAGGGTACATTATGACTATGAAAATAAACACAAACACACAACCTTCACATGTTATACACTGAATGGAAAATCCCTGATATTGCATTAATATTGCACTATACAGTAGAACTCTACTGAGCTACTGCCCTGGGATAGAAGCTGTTTTTCAGCCTATTTGTCCTTGTTTTTATTATTGTCCTGTACCTGATGGTAGTAGTTCAAAACTCTATGGTGCAGCGGTTGAAGGTCACCAGCAGTTTTCCAGTCAGTTGTTGTTTTCTGAGAAGCCTCAGGTAGTATAATCTCTTTTGGGGCCTTTTGACCAACGGACCTTAATGACCGTTCAAAGTTGCAACGTCCCTGGAAAAGGGGATTTACAACCTCTTTCCATGCTTGTGACTGTTGCAGCATCTCCCCATGTTTCACCAGATCAAAATTCGGATGTTTGGCCACTCGTTGGTATTTATGATGGGGTGCGGTCTCCTGGGAAGCCAGATTGACTTAACAACCAACCACGTGATGGACTTAAGGACTGTAGTAGGGGTTCCCTTTACCAAATGGGTCAAGGAAAGCTGCAAAGCAGAGCAAAGCTCGCTTAGCTTGATGTCTCTCTTGGCGACATCAATTCTGGGCTCCCCTGTGGCCATCCCCGTATTTGCAAGTTTATAAGAAGAGTGGGAGGAAGGGAAAGGGATGACTCAGGGATCAGCAGTTAACAATGTTTGCAGTGATGCTTGGAAAATGGAATAAGATTTGTCATCGGAGGTAACACTCATGTGAGGAGGTCAGGTTTTTGCAACCTTCTGACAAAGTCAATTTTGGGAAGCTAGGTTCCTTTTAATAGAACCGGGTTACTAATTTAACAAGTGCAGCGATTCGCTTAACAATGGTGGAAAGAACAGCCGTAAAATGAAAAATGAAGTGTAGGGAAAAGCTTAAGCCGCATCAAACAATGAGGCATCTGCAGCCCAAAATAGACGTGTTTTTTTTCTTTTTAGCAACGGAGGGTGGGAATTTCAGCAAAGTGTTTCCTGCCACATGGGTTGCAAAGGTGCCAAATGAATAAGTCAGAGAGGTTGTCCTCTGTCAATGAAGGGCACACCAAATTCCCAAGCTGTGGGCAAACGGGGCATTAATGCCGAGGTGAGACTAGAACTCACCGTCTCCTGGTGAGTGGCCCAAAGTCATCATGCCAAAAATGCAGCATCGCCTGGTGATCGGCCCAAAGTCACCCTGCCAGCTTTCATAGTGACCAGAACTCACAGTTTCTGGTTTGTAGTCTGATGCCATAACCACTAGACAAAGCTCTTTGTACCAGAATAATTGGTGCAAAGTCATAAAGGAGTCACTTTTGTCTAATGGTTATGGCACCAGACTACAAACCAGAAACTGTTGAGTTCTAGGTATATATAAAAAAATAATATATATATATATATATATATAAAGCGATAGATAGATAGATTGATTGATTGATTGATTGATTTTTTTTAAAATTAAATTTGGTCCTGTAAGAGCTGCTTGCTTTCTGCTTTCCACTATTTTCACTCGGTCCACCTGGGTGTTGACATTTGGGGGTATTATGGGCTGTAACTTTCCACACTGACCACAAAAGAGCAGATCTGGAGAAGGGCCAGTGGGGATCCTTCAGTCATCTAGGTCCCAAAGATGCTTTTTTTCCAAGGGGCAACTGGACTTTTTCTTTGAATTGTTTTGCTTCTCACCCAAGAAGCTTCTTCCGCTCTGACTGGATGGTGGGGAAGGGAAGGATTGATCCTCCTTGCAGACAGCTGATCAATTTGCATCCTTTCGGAGAGGGGTTGAGTCCTTTATCTGTGTTTTGGGGGTGTTCTAGACCAACCCTCTGTCCAAGCAGGGGACCCTATAGCATTTTGGACAGTCGCTTATTGAAAACCTCCAGTGACGGAGCAGCCACAACTTCTGAAGGGAGGCCCGTTCCACAGATTAAGTGCAGGGAATTTCTCCTGACTGCTAAGGCGAGGAAGTTGCTTTTTCTTGTCCGGAAAAATACAAGTCAGCTTGGAGAGCTTTCAGGATGTCTTCTCAGCCTGGGAAATCTTTCCCAAACATTTCCTTTTCTTTTATTCTTCGGTGGCTGTTTATTGAGATCCCCAGACGTAGCCAGGGCGGGTCAGGGTTTTCCAAAGGGAGGACCAGTGAGAGAACTCTAAACCGGGTGGTGGGGGAATTGTTTTAAACGGAGGGCGTTGCCTCAACCCTTAAAACCACAACTTTGCATTGTGTTATTTTTAAGAAGTTGGAAGCTCTTTCAGATTTTTGCCCGAAACAGCTGGCTTCTCTGAGTTGGAGTTGAATGGAAGCAAAGGAGAGAGAGAGAATCCTTAGCATCAAACGGAAGTGGCCCCCTCCTTGACTGGTTGGCAGTGACACACAACAGCTGTCTTTTTTTGGGTTTTTTTGTGCATTGGAGGCGAAGAATTATTTCTTAAGGATAAGCTGTCTCTCTTTTTTTTAAAGCAAAAATCAAAATAGGTGTTTGGAGATTTAGCGTGGAACTTCCCTGGTCGGTTTTAATAGATTACAACTTTTTAAAAATCGTTGCAGCTGGGAAACTTTTGTAGAGCATCTGAGGGTCTTTCCGAAACTCTCACAACTTTCTTAGAGCTGCTAACAGAGATCTTACTTGGCTTTAAAAGAATGTTACTTTTAGATCATTTTTTCCGGGATGTTCAGACATCAAACGGCTAACTGGACAGCTGCAGGGATTCGCTGCACGACAGTGTCAAGGAAGGTCATAAAATAGGGGAAAACTCACTTGTCTTGCAAAACAACAAAAACGTTGAGCTCAGTTTTGGCTGGAACTTGAGGACTAAAAAGCAGACAAAGATAAAACTTCTCGCCAGGAAAAAAAATAAAGGAGAAATTGATTACTCAAAAATCAATTCTCATTTGGCAAGGAGAACAGAATGAATCCAGATAAATATGGGACTAATTTATGGGATGGATGCAGATTTAAAATGAACCTTTTCCTGAACTCAAAAGTTCAGTGATCTTAGCTGGTTTATCTTTTCATTCATTCATTCATTCATTTCATTCATTTCATTCATCACAAACCTGGCTAAGCAGCATAGAGTTTTAAAAACATTAAAAGGCTGATCGATTATTTGCAATAGAAAAAGACAGCTTCACTTTGATCAGATGGGAAAACAAACCTAAGTTTTCCTTTGGGAAATTATACAGGTAGTCCTCGACTTACGACTGCAATTGAGCCCCTCCCTCCATTTCTGTGCCTGTGAACCATTTGTTAAGTGAGCTCTGCCCCATTTTACGGTTGTGGTTGTTTAGTAAATCACTGCAGTTTTTTTAAGTTAGCAAGCATCCCGATTTTGATCCCCTGACCATTTTTCTTAAAGTGTGAAAAAACCTTCATAAGTTGCTTCTTTCAGTGTCCTTGTAATATCCAATGGTCACTAAATGGACAGTTGCAAATCAAGCACCAGGGGTGTAAGGGAATGTTTTGAATGAATGAATGAATGAGTGAATACTTTATTAGCCAAGTGTGATTAGAAACACAAGGAATTTGTCTTGGGATCTGCGGCATGGATTTTTATGATCTCGGAGAAGAAAGATCTTCGCTTTATGTCTGAATTTGATTTAAACCTTCTCAATTCCAAATGCAATGACCTCTGTGCCTAGATCCAAGGATGCTTTTAACCTGAGGACGGCGTGCTCCCACTTTACAGAGTTTTTTTTACCGAGTCCTTCCCGCTTGGTTTTCAATTTAATAATTTGTTTTGTGTGTGTTGGTTAATGTCTGCTAATTCTGCTTCCAGAGAAAACATTACTCAGATTGCTAATGGGTGGCTGGACCGTCGGGAGATCACAAGATTGCCACAGACTGTTGTTTATTTTCACCCATGAAGCAGAGAAATCAGAGAAAAAATATATATAACTTTGGAAGGATGTTGCAATGGAAGAGTTGGGACGGAGCTTGGAAGCCGTCTTGGGCCGTTCTGTTCAAACTTGGGTAGTTTAAGAGGTGTGGACTTCAACTCTGGCTGGGGAATTCTGGGAGTTGAAGTCCACAAGTCTTAAAGTTGCCAAGTTTGGGGGGCCCTGATCTAGTCCATCTCCCTGCCAGATTCCAGAATTGGCTATTACAGTATCATTGACAGATGCTACTCAGCTTCAGTTGAAGTGCCTCTAGCAAAAAAGAAGGTCCACCCTCTTCTAGTACAGTCTGTTCCATTGATGAACAGAAGTAACTTCTCCAGATGTTCCACCAAAATGGGCCTCCTTGTTATTGAAGCTCCTCCTGTTTTTTCCAGTGACGTTGAACAATTCCACCCTGTCTTCTCCATGACAATCTTTTAGATGGTTGAAGACAGTTATTGTATCTTCCTGGCTTCTTGTCTTCTTTGCTCCTTCCCCAGAAACATGCTTATTGTTGGTGGTATATTAATGGGGAGGTCTTCTCCTGGTTTTCTTACTTGAGTGACTCACATTGGCAGGAGTCCTAACTCTTGGGCAACCAAAGAAGTCTACTAACAAGCTTAGAAGAGTTACTATCCTCTTCCTCCTCCTCCTCCCAGTTCCAAGCATGCCCACCCAAAAATGGGAAGGAGCCACATCCAGAGTGGAGACAACAGACAATCCTTAGATGGTGAGTTGTGTTGTGTTCCATCAGGAGTGATTTAATGTTCAACCACACTCAATGGAGAGAGATGGTAACCCAGCAGTAAATCATAGACTGCCTCCTTACCGTAGGCTAAAATCAGTCTTGACCATGCCTGGATTGTTCTAGCCTAACAGGAGTGCCAACAAACCCTCATGGCCAGACATTTTGGGCTCAATTGGACAGTATTGTGGAAAGGAACGTGCTAAGATCCGGTGACCAAATCCTCTTGTTCAACGGTGCTCAGCTCCATTCCAAAGCCGAAGAAGACGTCTCTGTGGTCCTGGGGCCGGCATGACTAAACACCAGAAGGGGCACGGAACGCTGTTCCCTTCCCACCTGCTCTCAAACTGCTAGGCTGGCAGAAACTGCTGGGACAAGGAATGGGAGCTCACTCTGTGACACAGCGCCGGGGATTCGAACCGCCAAACTGCCGACTTTTCTGATTGACAAGCTCAACGTCTTAGCCCCCTGAGCCACAACGTCCCTTAAACCAGGGGTCTCCAGCCTTGGCAACTTTAAGATTTGTGGACTTCAACTCCCAGAATTCCTCAGTCAGCTTTGCTGGGAGTTGAAGTCCACACGTCTTAAAAGTTGCCAAGGTTGGAGACCCCTGCCTTAAACTTTCCTCACACTGAAGCGCTTCCTTAAACGGGGCAATAATCAGGATTCTTGTGGACCTCCTGGGTGGGACTCAGATCTCCAGAGCCGCTCTTCCCCCCTCCCCTCCCCGCCCTCGTGTGTTTTTCTACTGAAAGGGACCGATGACTTCACCCCCGTTGCCTCGGCGACAGGTAAACAGCCCCCTGGCAACAGGGGGCTTCCTTATAGAAAACCCCAGATCGTGACACCAAGGTTTTGTTTTCCAAGACAAAGAAGAGGGATCTCCAAAGTGGAGGATGGGATCTAACTTCAAAAAGCAACGGAGGCCCAGTTCGTTCTTCCCTCTGCTTTGCCTCCATCTCGGGTGGATCCAGGCAGATTCTTCACAGAATAACAAGAGCTGGGAGGGACCTTGTAGGTCATCCAGTCCAACCTCCCCTCCCGCCCAAGTGGGAGACCCTACACCATTCCTGACAGAGGGCAGTCCAGTCTCTTCTTGAAACCTTCCAGGGATGAAGCTCCCACAACCTCTAAAGGCAACTTCTGTTGATTGTTCTCCCTGTTGGAAAATTCCTCCTTATTTCCAGGTTGAATCTCTCCTTGGTCAGTTTCCATCCATTATTCCTTGTTTGGCCTTCAGGTACTTTGGAGAATAGCTTGACCCCCTTCCTCCTCTCTGGGGAAGCCCCTCAAATATTGGAAGATGCTCTCCTGTCTCCCCTGGTCCTTCTCTTCCCTAGACTAGCCAAGCCCAGTTTCTGCAACTGCTCATCGTATGTTTTAGTCTCCAGTCCACTCATCATCCTGGTTGCTCTTCTCTGCACTTTTTCTAGAGTCTCAACATCTTTTTTTATAGCGTGGTGACCAAAACTGAACAAAGTACTCAAGGTGTGGTCTTACTAAGGCTTTATAGCCAGTTTGTGAGCCCTGAAGGCTGGATTTGCACCGCAAGGTTAGTGAATCGGGTCACGGTGGGAACTCAGCCAGCGGGCTGGATTCAAAACCTGAGCCATGTTAGTTTGCAGGGAATAAACAAGCAATGTATTAAATAAAGGGAGCCTCTTGCATCAGGCCAGCTGGGATTTCTGATGTTGAAATGATGTCCCTGATTGAGAGAAGCTGACTCCAAACGGGTGGAAAATATGTAATTATAGTACAGGTAGTCCTCCACTTACGGCCAAAATGGAGCTCTGAGATTTCTGTGGTGCAGCGAGACATCTGTTTAAGTGAGAAGGTCACAAAAGGCGATCAAATTATCCCAGGTTAAGAGAAAGAGCTTGATTCAATCTCCTGGCTATTCTTTCAAAATTACCTTTACAAACCTGATCCGAAAACATCAATCTGGAAATGACTGCCATTTGTCAGAAATGGTGTAGGGTCTCTCGCTTGGGCGGGGAGGGTGTTGGACTAGATGACCTACAAGGTCCCCTCCAACTCTGATTATCTGTAAATGCATTTTTCAATATTAAACCCCCCACATATAAAAAAAGGGCTGACCTTCTCTAACCAGCCTTCCCAGAGATGATAAAATTGCAGAACAGGCTGGGGGGAAAAATGGGTAAAACTGCAACAACAATTTAATCAACGTGGAAATAGTTGAATCAAAGCCAAATCGCGCGGGTTAAATATCTAGTTTTGTGTGTGTGTGTGTGTTTATATTAAACAGGTCCAACTTTTTACATTGTTTTGAAAGAGATCTATTAATCCAACATATATTCTTTGTGATCGGCTTGGATGGTCAAGAATGAGGAGTTTTAGCCAAGTAAAGCAAAGTTTATATAGGCAAACTGACCATATGAAAAAAAAAGGAGAATGCGTGTTAAGTACATGATGAGAAACATGGTGGACAAATTCAGAATAAAATTCCACAGTTCAAGTTGAAATTCTAACGTGATTGTTTTACATCGACGACGGTATCTGGAAGGTAGCGGAATAACAAAATGCAAGATGACCACAAAGAACAATGACTTTTGAGCATTGCACCACAGAGGGTTTTTCAGCAAACTCTGTTATTCAAATCGGTGGTGGGGAAGTGACCGGAAAAATAAAGGGGAAATAAAAATGTGCTCTCTTAAATATTGATGATGTTGACACATAATGGAAAGAATTTTTTAACATGATGTTCTGGTCAAAATCCCAACAAGGCAAATTCATTGTTTGCAGAGATAAGCAAAGTTCAAATGAGCAGGCGGTCTTTTCACCCCTGTTCAAACTCTAGAAAGTTCTAGCTTTTCTTCAGCGTTTTCTGATTAACAGCGGTCATTCAATGTAACAACAACAAACAGCCTCTTTTCTAAATGACTCTTTTCTTCCTTGTTTTGAACAAAAAACAACTCTTCCCAACAGTGTATCAATAAAGAATTAGAAAGGAACAGCAGAGTAACAAAAGAGAACAAAAGCAAAGCTTACACAAAGATGAGAGGGGAGAGGGATTGGGGAGAGTGGGGGTCTCCGTTTGTGTTGATTTGCAACATTAAAGAAGGAAAAGACACAGATAGTCCTTGTCTTAATGACCAACAATTGGCACCTCCGTTGTTAAGCAAGTCGGGCCTTTTTTTGGAGGGCGAGGCCACCGTTGAGCCAATTCCTGCAGCTGTTAAGTGAATGAATCGCATGTCATTAAGCGAATCTGGCTTCCTCCACTGACTTTGCTGGGAAGGTTTGCAAATGGAGGTTCGCGTGGCTCTCCAGAATGCTGCAACTGTCACATATACCGGCCAGTTGCCAAGCAAACTTAATTTTGATCATGGGACTGCGGGGAACGCAGCGACGGTCGTAAATGTGAGGACTGGTGTTAGAAAGATCCTTTTTTTCCTCCCCAGTGACTATGTAACTTTGAATGGGGTGTGTGTGTCTTTCTCAGAACCCGATCCAGCCAAGAAAGAACCATGCGCCCAGTTTTCTAGACCATGAGGACTAGAGCCTTAGTACCCACGTTTTTTTTTATTTTGAAATCCAGCATCTTGCAGCGGAAGGGAGGGGAATGGGGAGGAATCATGAGGACTAGAGCCTTGGGGCTGGCTTTTGGTGTGTCCCCCTCCCTCATTCTGGAGGGGGAAGGCTCAAAATGAATGTTAGCCTTCCCTAATGATACAGAAACTGAGAGCAGCCAATGACAATGACTTTTAAAAGTTTAAAATCATTCTTTAAATGACCCTTTAAAGTTTCTTTAAAGGATAAGAGGTTTTTTTGGGAAAATAGCCAAGGGCGAATTTGGTTATCCTATCCTGTTGTTAGTGACAAGATACCAAGATACGTTTCCAACCAAACCTCTGGAGTTTTGAGCATTGCATAAACTCGGCGAATTGCAATTTAATCCGTAAAGTGTGCTTAAAACGGTTGTGTTTATCTCTGTTGACGCTTCCCAGGCTGGGCCGGGCCAGAAAAATTGCAGCGCTGTTTTATTCTCCACAGCCAAACTCTGCACAAGTTGTGTGTTCCCTGCTAATCCTCAGGTTTTAAGAACTGTTGGGAAGAAGGAGGAGGAGGAAGGGGAAGGAGAGGACGAAGAAGGAGAAGGAGAAGGAGGAGAAGAAGAAGAAGAAGAAGAAGTA